>ML103919.1:0-52923 GCA_003697995.1 Taxidea taxus jeffersonii
AAAAAAAAAAAAAAAAAACCACCACCAACAACACACAAACCATAGTTATGTTTCATTTGCTTTTCGGTAGGTACACAGAGATATGTATATCCTTTTCCCAGAGGCAGAGTACATTTAAAATGGGTAAAATACTGAGGGTTGCTGGAAGGAGGGGTGTATGGAGAGGGTGGTCGGGTTGTGGACATTGAGGAGGGTATGTGCTATGGTGAGTGCTATGAAATATTTAAGCCTGACAATTCACAGATCTGTGCCGCTGGGGCAAATAATACATTATATGTTAATTAAAATAACTAATAAAAATAAAAATAATAAAATGGGTAATATATAAAATCAACACTTTTCTCGTTCAAAACTTCTCCTTTTGACGATTGCCTAGAAATCACAGGTTGATCGGTGGGTTGATATCTCTCAGAAGATACTGAGTAATCTTCCTTCAGTGTCTTGAAAGAAGTAAGATGTTATAACTCAATGTTAAAATTAAATCTATCTCAAATGTGGGAAGAGAACTAAGTTTGTCTATCACTGACACCTACAATTTCTAGTCAAAGATGAATAGTTGAATGGTCAAAAATCTTCCCCCTTGTAAAAGTGCACAGAATAAGCGCCCAGTCTTTGGCTGTGGGCAGAGATGAGGCTTCATAGGTGCCCTGGCTGCGTAGTCACACAGCTCTGAGTTTGGTTTAATGCTCTCCTGTAAACATTGTGAAATTCTTAATAATTTATGAATAAGGTTAAACTTGCATTTTTATTTTGTACTGGTCCCTGCAAATTATGTAGCCAGCTGGTTGTGGGTTGTGATAGGAACTCATTTGCATCCGCTTGGGTTCTTAAATGCTTAGGAACCAAGATAATTCTAGCATCACAAAGGCCTAGAGTGGAAGTGGTGTCTTCAATAATTGAATATTAATGCTATTGTTCTAGAAAGGGAATAAGAACATAAGGACTTCTGCCTATTCTCTGTCTCTTGTTTCCTGAATTACATTCTCAATGCAATTAAAATCATTAAAATGAAGTCTGGCTTGTCATCTTAGCCCATTTGGAAACAACCTTTTCCTTGCCAGTCAGCTTTTCTCTTGGCATGTTTTCTTGTCATTTCTCTGAAAATAAGTAAAATTTCAGAAGGGGAATCCACCTGATCCTTTTCAACCTTTGCACTGTGCATATGTACCCCTTAGGAGCTTGGGCTCTAGAAGCAGAATGTCTTGGTTTAAACTTCCTTTGGAAACATTTTTTTAAACACATGACTTTGGGTAAGTTTCCCATGTAATCTCTCCCTGAGCTTTCTCATTAATAAAATCAGGAATAACAGGAAGCTCTAGGATAGATCTCACTTCTTGGATTGAGGATTTAATGATACAAAGCTTGCCGACATCTCACAAGTTCTAGGCACATATTTAGTTATCAATACATTTAACACTTTTTGTTCCACCATGAAGTTCAGCTTTAATGTGAATCATTTATGTATGAGCTGTTACACTGATAATTATTTTGCTAATCAGCACTTTAATTTGTTTTACAGCAAGTGGTATATGTGTTATACCCCATTTCCTTTTTCGCCTCTATTTGAAGTGTTTTAAATAAATGACATTTCATAATAATTATTTTATAGAGACAAATCTTTCTCTAGTAGTTTCCCTTTTTTTTGAGGTTCTACATTTTTCTTTGGCTTTTTCAAATAAAACATGTAAAATGAAGCTAAAATATGAAAAAGTGTGCTTAATATTTTTGATATTCATAGCTTGAAACTAAATATAGCACCAGCTTCCATATATTAAATCCATCTACTAGTTACTTCTATGAATCATAAAAATACCATTTTCATGAATTTTACTTTAGATCACAAAGAACTGATAATATTTTCCTTGCAAAATGAGATTTACATCCACTTTTCGGAGCAAATGAATATGGAAAATAGTGCAGGAGAGTGTGGTTGGCAGAGATTCACGGAGAGAAGCTATCCATTTTTTCTCAGGGCCCCAACAGGGGAAATGTTAACAAGGAGCTATAAGGTAGCAGAGAAATCCTAATGAAGTTAATTTCCCACCAGTCAAAGAGATGAACATTTTAGGAGGCACAGCAATCGATCAGTAGGCTTATTAAATATTAACACATCTTTCTCACTTTCTTCATCAGAGTTTTTGCAAAGTAACTGAAAATGTGACTGTGTCAAAGACTTGAACTCTGTCAATGAGCAGGACAGTCATCAGCAGTCCTAGCTGATATTTTAGTATAATATTCAATGCTTCCTTTCAGAAATACTAGCAATGTGGCTGGTGTGGTGCTCTGAAGAGTATCTTCCCCACCCCAGGCCTCCTGCACCCAAGCACTGCACATCAGCACTCCCCACCCACACATGACTTCAGCAAAGCATCAGTCACTGTGAAGAAGCAGCACTGGCCACAGGCAATGTATATTGTTGACTGGGATCCTCCCAACGAGGTATTGGGGATAGTTGCTTCCAAGCTTCTCCTTGGACACCTGACAATAACATCCTTCTGACTAAAATTGTAAAGTTACCCCGGCTTACCTTCTGGACCTCTTAGGCAAGCAAAACACACAGTCTGGGCAACAGCTTTCTGATGCTTTTCATCATAGTGTCTTGGTTGATTTTCAAAGGTTTTGGGGGACCATCACTTATTATGATAATTTTGTCTTCAGAGGGTAATTTCTAACTGAATAAATTTCTTTTTTTAAAAAGATTTTATTTATTTATTTGACAGGGATCACAAGTAAGCAGAGAGGCAGGCAAAGACAGAGGGGGAAGCAGGCTCCCCGCTGAGCAGAATGCCCGATGCGGGGCTCTATCCCGGGACCCTGAGATCATGACCTGAGCCGAAAGCAGAGGCTTTAACCCACTGAGACACCCAGGCACTCCTAAATTTCTTAAAATAGAGCAATAGATTTCTATGGGAGGCTAGAATACTTCCTTAAATACTCAGATAAAGTTCCACTCCAGTGTCCTTAAATTCTCTTAGATGAACAATAATTTGATATTAATTTTCATAATTCAGTACATTGCATCACTTGATCACTGTAAGAAGTATAATTGGACACGTGTTTAAATAAATGTGTCATAAAATATTTTGGACTGTAAATGTATAATTACTTAGAAAACATTGTTTGGTGCTGATGACTGAGCTTTCAAAATGCTGTTTTAGGGATGTATATCCCTATTAAAATGCTTTTTGTCACTCCCCACTTCTCAGAGGTCAAGTCCAGACTTCTGGCAAGGGTGTCACCATCTGGATCCTTTCTTCTCCTTTATACTGACCCCCCCCCATGTCAATTAAGCAGATGTACTTAATAGACTGAATTTATTTTGTAATTTTTCATCTCTATTATTTGGCTTATCTTACTTATTTGCTTAAACTTCCCTTTCTTTTTTTATGAAAGAAAGCTCTGCCCACTCTCATGCTGCACTATTGGGAGCCTGCTATCTATAAAGCACGATGGTTGGTGATTTTACATGGATTCACCAAATGAAGCTCTGAAACAATGGTTTATTTCATTTTTTAAAAAGATTTTATTTGTTTATTTGAGATAGTGAGAGTGAGCACAGACAGCGGGTAGGGGCAGAGGCAGAGAGAGAAGCAAACTCCCCACAGAGCAGAGAGCCCGATGTGGGGCTCTATCCCAAGACCCCGAGATCATGACCTGAGCCAAGGTAGATGCTTAACCAACTGAGCCACCCAGGTGCACCAACAATGGTTTACTTTGAAAATTAAGAAGCTAGGGGTGCCTGAAATTTAGAACCTAAGTTTAGAATTTTTATTATTTTATAGTTGCCTTCAAGCCACCTTAAAGTCCATCTCCCCTATAAACTTCTCTACTAAACCTCAAGTTATTTCCAAACTCCAAAAGAAATTGTATAATGAACTGGCAACTATGATCATGCAACAGTTTCTCATTCTATCACAGCCTCCTTCTCTATATGTATGTTTCCTAAATTCAAGAGTTCTGTGTTTTGTTTTGTTTTTTTTTAACCTACGTAGTATTGTGTGGGGCAGACTTTTTTTTTTTTTTATCTAAATAAGGACAAAACAGTAAATGACATTGTTTCAAGTTACAAAAATTTCATCATTCATTTAAGTCCTCTTCTCTTAATATACATAATATAGGAAGAATTTTGTTTTTACGTGAGGATATACGGGTACTCATAAATATATGCCTCTACCTGAGGGACAAAAAGAGGGGTTTACTTGAAATTGAACCTCTGAGTATATATAACCATTAAATCCAGCTGACAGCATTAGTTTGTGCAGAGTGGTCAGCGTATACACAAGAACTGTTGAAGGATTGGTCAAGTTTGTGAGGGTGATTGGGCGACTGGATGACTCAGTGGGTTAAAGCCTCTGCCTTCGGCTTGGGTCATGATCCCAGGGTCCTGGGACTGAGCCCCACATCGGGCTCTGTGCTCAGCAGGGAGCCTGCTTCCTTCTCTCCCTCTGCCTGCCTCTCTGCCTAATTGTGATCTCTGTCTGTCACATAAATAAATAAAATCTTAAAAAAAAAAAAAAAAAGAGTGTGAGGCTGAGCTGGGGGAGTACATTGCCCTTGAGAGAGTGATTATGATTCCCTAAGATCCCCTTGGTCCGGACAGTGGCATATATACATGGCAGGTTGCCAGCAAGAGGTAAAAATGAAGTGAATTGCTACTCATCTGTTCAATATATTCTTTGTCAGTGGAAACTAGACCTCAGCTCAGCCCTCAGGGAAACAGTGAAGGTGAGAGATATCCTGATGAGTCTATAGAGCAAGGAGTATACTCAGACTCCAGTCCCAGATTTAGCTCAGCATTTTTATCCTGCCCAAGTAACTTCAGACAAAGAGAAATCTAAAACCTAGATGAATAACGTGCAAAATTAAGCCAATCTCAAAAGTGTCATTTCACCAGGGGATTATACTTTCACAATAGTTCCTCTTGATCCCCCTGAAAAACAAGGGTGCTTAAAATTTCCCATTGTGATATTCCTTGTTTGTTTTCGTAATGGACGCTTAACAGAAACAAATGAAATACCCAAGAATGTATTTCTAGGGGAGACTTTGAAAACTGGAAGAATTTAATACAGTGAATGTTTCCACAATGAATGAATGATTGAATGTAACTAGCTTCAAAATTAGCAGTAGAAATTCTGAATTTAATCCCCTGGGGGTCATGATAAATTTTACAGGTCTTTTAAAATGAATCTAATTCAATTCAGAAATCGGTACCTTCCTGTTTGAAGCTACAGTAATGGGCGATTCTATAAATGGATGTTGGTGCCAAAGGAACCCCATCAACTCTAGGAATATTCAGATGATCTAAGTGAAAATCCTGTAGCTAATGAAAGGGATGGCTTCAAAAAAATGAGCTACAGAAGGCAGGCAAATGTGACAAGACAGATAGTGTTAATAGTCACATAGAATTGTTTGAGGAATAATAATTTAATGACATTAACATTGGCATTTATGTGGTTATGGGCTGGCCCTACTGCTCAGGCCCAGACCTATATCTTGGTTAGGATAAATGCCGGATAAACTAGTTCTACTTATTTTAGAGATTCATTTAAAATATTTAAGTCTAGATTCCATCTGCAATTGGTATTAAACACATTTAATGCTGTCTGAGATCCATATGGTGAAAGCAAATCATCAGTTAAAAAGAAGTAACTGGGAAGATGGTAGGTTTTGAGAAAGGATGAAATCATAACTATGGCAGTTGTGATGTTGGGGAAGGTAAACAAGATGTGAGAAGAAAGACCTGGGATAGAGTTCCAGATCCAACTGCCACTAAGTGGGGGCCATTGGAAACTGTATCTTTTTTGATTTTGAGTTCATTTATTAAATTAGGATAAAAATGACAACAGCTAACTCAGATTCTTTTTGATGTGAGGAACTCATAGATAATATCTATGAAAGTTCTTTGTAGTGGTTAAAGCATATGAACGTATTTGTTATATGTTTTACGTACTTTATCATGAGAGACTGACATCGAAGTAGATTAATGAATATCTTCTTTCCTTGTACATGACCTGCTTCTTTTTATGAGATGACAAAATGAAAATTATTTTATGAAATAATGGCAGCATTTGGAGAGACACTCTGTGCCAAAAGTGCCAATAGTTTGTTTTATTTTGTTTTGTTTTTAATTTATTATGTTTCATGTCCCGTTTTTCCACCTGTGAAACAGAGAGCTCAATTACAAATATCCTCAGTCCAGGCAACACGTTACATGAAGGGCATATGAAGTTATGGATGGCAGATTAATTTCTGAGATCAGGTCTGATAAGAATGGGTTAAAGAGTAAAACAAAACAAACTTCAATATCTGAGGCATAGGGTGGGCTGGGAGAGAAGCAGTATAAAAAGAGCTTGAATGAAAGCTCTGGAAAAATATGTAGCCACTTTAAGTAGAGTTCACCCTGTGGTCAAACATTGTTACAAACTCTTTGACAGATCAAAGGGAAAGTCTAGTTTCCTCAACATAAAGGAGTTTAAAGAGTTGAGGAAACAAAAATGGAACCTCAAAACACTTTAGTCAAGGCGGGAAACATGTGAACTAAATGACTGAGAAAGTCTTCCAGGGTTGGAAAGTTTAAAGAAGCCACTTTCGACTCTAGATGAGCAAAGGACAACACAGAAACTAAAGAGTAAACATACCACAGTTAAGAGGGAAACTTTTACCACTGAGTGATGCTGGTGTCAAGAGTATGTTTAAGATTACCTTAGAGATCAAGGGTGGAAATTCTGTCTGGGCTAGTGGAGTCAGGAGAAAATCTCAGTGTGTGAGGGGAGAGATCAAAGTTAAAATCTCAAAGCTTCCCCAGAAAACCACAGACAAACTAGTAGAGGTATGTTTCCAATGTACCCTGATGGTGTGTTTCCAGAGGTAACGCTGTACGTTGAGGGTATTAAGTGGATATTCATTAGGAAAAAAACACTCTCCTGAATTATTATGTTGTTTTCCAAAATAAGAGGGAAACAAAGCCATGGAATAAAAGTGTGTGACCTAGGTAGCTTCAGCATTTACCACAGATAAAGGTGAGTTTTCTATATTCTGATCTAATTTGTAAGTACAATAGAGCAACTTCCACTTGTGATAAAATCTAAGCAAACTGGATTTTACACTTAAGATGCAAAGAATTATTTTGAGTATGTTTCCACTAAATATGTAGCAGTGAATATACATATGGATATAGAGATCATATGTTCAACCATTTAATACTAAATGCACAGAAATATGAAGTTGTTCTTACACTGTGGAATTTATAATCTGACTTCCTTTTCTCATGCATGAGCACATTTCTAATTTATTTTATGGAGATACTTTTTTTGAGCACTTCTTGTTTTGTTTTGTTTTTTATTTTTCAATCTCAATGGGGAATACTCCTGCCCAGAAAAACCAAACGCTAATATTTGAGTTCTTCGTGGACATTGTAGGACTGCTTAATATTCTAACACTAATATTAAAAATAACATTAGTAAGTTTATAATTATCAGTAATAATATTTTTCAAGGAATCAAGAAAGTGGTACATAAAATCGCTCTAAGTTATATTAATTACCTCATTGATGTGAAAATTCTGCCACCTATGAAGGCACCAAGGATACTAGTAAAAACTTGACATGGTGCTTAATATTCTAGTCCTGATGCACTTTTGTCATCACTGAGATCATGTTTAATATTATTTGTAATACATATATGGAACATGTGATTATTTATTCAAGTAAAATGACACATTCCCAGTATAATGCACTTTCTTCTGGCCCCAGCATTGTTTTCTGGGTATTTTTTCTCCCTCATGATCTCTTTGGAGCTTTCAACTGACTTGATCTTGGTTATTCTTGCTCTGTTGACAACTACTGGGAAAACTACTGGAAACATCTCTTCTTTTTGGCCTTTTGCCTACAATGAGCTCCTGAAATCTGATAGCTCTCTGGTTGTTCACGCTAATTAATCCTGAGGGGTGTTCCTCTTCCTCTATCTTTTAGGAGTTGGTATTCCTTTAAATTCACTTTGTTTGTTTACTCTATACATCCTTTTTGTATACATTATCCCTGGGACATCCTAGCCTTAGGCCCTAGGCAGTTTATACCAATTATAAACTGATGGCTTCTAAAACTCTGTATCCCAACCCTGGTCATTCCCTTAAGATCAAAGATTATAGTTTCAGCTAACTATAAGAGACCTCTATCTGCGACTAGATTCAATATGTCAAAACATAAATCGATAAATTGAACACAAATTTGATGACTTCTTTATGTTTATGACATTTTTCTTAAAAGCTACTACATTCACTGTGCATTACACCCTAACCCCCAAAACAAAAAACAAATAAACAAAAAACCCAAAACGCCATTCAACAAACCAAACAAAACCAACAAAAAACACTTAATCTTAAACTTGCATTCCCCTCACCGCTCATTTCAAACTTCTAAATGGTTACCAGAACTTGCTAGCTCCAGCTCACAAATATTTCTAGAATTTAGCTCCTGCTGTCCAATTACACATTACCTCCCTTAGGCTAATCTCTCACCTGCCTTAAATATCTCCCCCAGGCCACTACCAAGCGGCCTCCTACCTAATTTTACACAAGTGTTTTTCTAGATGATAGCTAAAGTGATCTTCCTAAACTCACTTGTTGTGCCCATAAGATAGAGTTCAAAGGCTAATGCATATCAAGCAAAGTCCTCTAAAATCCAGCTTTTCCCAGGACTCTATATCCTCCACCTCCCCATAACCTTCTTACATTCCCTTTCTTATCATTCTCATCCACTGCCATATGCTTTTACGTGAAGTTCTGTTAGTCCTGAATGCCCTTTCTGTTTCCCAGCTGGTAAACCACTGCTTACCCTTTAAGTTGTTGACTTAGTGAGGTCATATATAACTTCCAAAGAGAGTTTGTGGTTTTGTTTTCCATATGCCTATATAACTATTCCTTTCTGCCTTGAAGCATTTTACTCACAAAGGTATCATCATTCCTTCACAATCATCTCTACTTATCTGAAAGTCAGCTTTGCACGCTCTGTGGCCAAGTACTGAACTGTTTCTCTGAAGTTGCTGAGATTCAAATCCTAGTTTTCTGACCACATTTCCAAACCCATTCCCATTAAAATGGGCAGCCACCCGCCCCTGTTCAAGATTCCCTTTTCCTTTTTGGCTGTACTGTTAGTAACCCTGCATTTTTATTCTCTGGCTGTGCTTGCTCCTTCATCAAAACAAATGTGGCTTCCAATTCTTCAGAATTGTGCTCAGTGACTTCATTGCAATGACAATATTTTGGAAAAGGCAAGGATGTCACAATGACTTAAATCATTTTTCTTATGCAGGTACCAGAATATAACTCACACCATGCATTTGTGGCTACAATGCATATTTTATGCATTTTATTTATCCATACAAAGGGTTATTTTGACTAGTTTGCTGAGGCACCTGCACTTTCTCACTGCCACCCCCCCCCAGCCCCACCATGTATCTTCACCCATGATATATGGCTGAATGCTCTTGTTTAGTAACTGGATAATGTTGTGATTGTTAACTATTGGAGAAGTGGGACATAGGAGTGATTGGTAGGAGTGAAAATGAAGGCAGAGAATGTCATGGTGGTTATGCTTTATCTGGCCTCTTTACCTCAGTTTGAGTCACATTGGATAGATAATAGAATGAGGTATGTGTTGTTAGTTTTGCCTGTTTGTTATGAGTGGGTTCAAATATACTTGTTTTATTTTTCAAGTATGAATTCAATTATACCCAGAGAATGTTAAATAAATATGAAGTTCTGAAAATCTTTAAGTAAAATTTACTTATATCTTATTATTACTAAAGAGATTTCAGTTGGAGTAGGTTTTAGCCATATATGCCCACATGTATAGGAAGAATACATATATTGTATAAATATATAATGTATAATGTACAATACACAGCATAATATTGTACATTTTATATGTATATATATATTTATTCCTTTGGGGTTTATAAATATGTATGTGTATTTATAATTTCAACCAAATTAAAATTCAGAAATATGTGTTTTATGTTTAGAAAGATATGTGATTTTTTTAAAAGTTTATTTATTTATTTATTTGAGAGAGAGCAAGAGGAAGTGAGAGAGAGAGAGCACACAGAAGGAGAGAGAGAGGGAGAAGCAGGTTCCCTGCAGAGCAGAGTCCAGTGTGGGGTTCCTGTGGCTTGATCTCAGGAACCAGAGATCATGACCTGAGCCTAAGGCAGACGCTTAACTGACTGAGCCACACAGGCACCCCTAAAACATGGTGTTTGAATCAAATGTATGTGTAATATAAGTGATTTCTTTAAATCCTCAGTTTTAATTTCCTCATCTCTAAAATAAGAGGGTGGGAACATAGATGTAAATATCTAGTTTTGAAATTCTCTTACTCTTTAACAAAACTCTCAACAATTGCTAAGACAATGGGAGGAAACAAGCAAACATAGCTTTGTCCTTTAGAAACCTCTGTGACATTTGAGAAGCCCAGGGAGGATTGCATGTCTTGCTAAATTTTCGATTACAAGAAGTGCAAATGATTTTAGATTTGTTTTGGCATAATACATTTCTTTTACCAACTTGGACTACCCACTGAAATCTAGACTCTCAAATTCTTCAACATTCATATTCATTGCCTTAGGAAAAACGCATGGGTAGAACAGGGAATGAGAATATGGCATTTAATTATTAAATCGATACATGTGCTTGACTTGCAGAAGCCAGGTACAATTTAAATCTGGTTAAAGGAAGCCAATCATCCCTTTTCCGAATCTCTGAAAACATGTAACCCTGCTTTTTGGATTTGAAGGCTTTTGAAAGCTACAGCAGTTTAGCGTATAACTAATTAACTAACCAGAAATGAAAACATTCATTGGCGTTGGGCACACTCTTTGACCTTTTTCTTTTGAACTTTTCAAAAGTATTGCAGTATGACAGACGTTTTCTTTTTCTGTGGTTACATAGTGGTCTTACAGGTTTTACACCAACTCCTGCAGGATGGGAGAAGAGAGTTAGGGGTTTTTCTTATTCTTCAATGTGCAAAGCACCTGTATTTGATTCTTCCTTGTTTCACCTTAAAAATCTGATAGTTTTATGATGAGCTGTTTTGTTTTTTGCCACCAATAACAGCTGTAGTTAAAGATACTATTTTACGTTAAAAGTAAAATTATGCCAGGCATGAGGCTGTATAATATGCCTCCCTTGTCTCATTTAATATTCAAAAACCCTAAGAACTCTGCATTGTTATGGTAGATTTTTTGGCAGATGTGAAGAAATTATCAAAAATTTCCAAGTTCTCATATACTATAAATAGTTGGATGTGAATGTTTATACACCATTATTTACTGCAGCCGAGACTTTTATTGACCTCAGAGGTCACTATCAGAATCACGAAGCACAGGGCTAGCTGGGCATTCGTGAACCCATATTTTTGTCTTTTCTAATGTGTGGTGGAATGGAAGCAGAAACCAATTTTCATTTGTAGCTGGTAAAGAGGGAAGAAGTGCTCAACACCATATTAAAGTCAGTTCAAGAAAACTATTCTTAGCAAATTTTCCAGCAGATTTTCTTTTTTCTTTACATGCCAGCATCATTCTGTACATGTGTCTGACAGAATGTCCTTACTGTCCATGGTTTGATCAGTGAGGGGTATGCAAGCAACCTGCAGCTGTGCTCAAAAGTCACGCTCTATGTGTGTGGCTCTTCCACACCTCCCTATGGGGCTACAGGACAATGAATACAGAGCAAGAGTGTATTTCTTTGGAATTTTGACAAGAGTTCACTCCTTATCTCCTCAAGAGGCTAAGCTGCGTTGACTTCCCAGGTAGGATAGTAGCATGATTGGTTCATGTTCATGTAGTTTTTTATCTCCTTTTGGGTTGACCAGATACTCTTCTGTGATACAGGCAAATTTTATCTCCAAGCATAGGTTTGCTCAGGAATGAAGAATGAATACATCATTAAGGGGGTATCTTTCTCTTTAAGGCAAATGAATGTAGAGACTTGGACTTAATGCAGTATAGACAATAAAATGCACTTATATTCTGAGTGGCTTTCTCAAAGGATTCCCAGGAGCTTTGCAAAAATTAAAAATTCTTAACAGCAACATCAAACATCAGTTACTTTGGTTTGGATTTTAAAACAGAAATTGATTTAACATTTTAGATCTCCAGTGGGGATTGCTTCTGCATTCATGAAAGCTGCTGTTAGAGGTAGATATGCCATATGACCAACAGCTGCTGATCTAGGCAAAGACTTTTATAGTTTCCAGGAAATCACAAAGATGCTTCCCTAACAACTGTAGCCATTGACCAAACCAATCTGTGAGAGCTGAAGATGGGAATTTAAATACATGGTTAGTAGTGCAAAGGACAGTTTACACAAGTGCTCTGGGACTGTCCTTATCTATACTTGTTTTTGTTATTGCTACTATTTCTCTAGAGGCACAAATGCCCAGAATGTCTTGAAGATGATGTGAAAAACGATGAAACAGTATTCATATTGTAAAATCAACCTTGAGTTTATAATTTCAAGTATCACACCTGTCCTAATCAGCTCCTTGATATGGAACAAGAAACAATAAGAATATTGCAGAGGTCAGTGCCAGTATTCCCAATTTAACAAAAATAACTACACTTGACAGCTTGAGTAGCTTTTGTGAGCACTACAGTTTATTTCTTAGAAAGGCATAGAAAATAGAAGATGTTCTGTTTCTATATTTTTTTGTAAAAATAACTTAACAGGAAGTAAGAAAGAAGGCATTTAAGAAACCAGAATAGAAAGAGAAAAGATAGAATTAAAAAAACAAAAAACAGGGACGCCTGGGTGGCTCAGTTGGTTAAGCAGCTGCCTTCGGCTCAGGTCATGATCCCAGTGTCCTGGGATCAAGTCCCACATCGGGCTCCTTGCTTGGCAGGGAGCCTGCTTCTCCCTCTGCCTCTGCATGCCACTCTGTCTGCCTGTGCTCACTCTCTCTCTCCCTCTCTCTAACAAATAAATAAATAAAATCTTTAAAAAAAACCCAAAAAACAAAAAACAAAAAAACAATAAATAGAAAATAGCTTGTTAGTCACATTTTGGTGTAATCAATCTCTCAAGTTATTAGGATAAGAAGAGCAAAATTATATAAATGTGGAGTATCCTAAGTATTGGAATTGAGGGTATTGCTATATAATTAAATATCTATAAACATCGATGTCTTTAATTCCAATATTCACACACACACACACACACACACACACACATGCACATACACACATGGGAGGGGAAGAAAGAAGACAGCAGAAACTTTTAATGTGTGGTGTAGAAGGTGTTATTTTATTTAGATCTAATAATTCATATAGTAACTAGTTGGGTTGTAATTGCCTGAGAAGAGTGATCTTAGTGATTCACAACATAAAGTCCAAGATAAGATAGAAAAAGTAGGTGATTAGCCAATTCTTGTTGAATAAAGTGGGAATAATAATTACTGCTTAAATCCGTGAAAATTGGTTATCTTTACTTTAAGATAAAAATGTATTGGGATAAAATAGTATTTTTAGCAAATGGTACTGGGACAATTGTATATTGACATGCAAAAGAATTAAATTATATACTTACCTCACACTGTATACAAAAAATAACTCAAAATATATCAAAGACCCACATGTAAGAGCTAAAAGTATAAAACTCTTTTTTTTTAAAGATTTTATTTATTTATTTGACAGACAGAAATCACAAGTATGCACAGAAGTAGGCAGAGAGAGAGGAGGAAGCAGGCTCCCTGCTGAGCAGAGAGCCCTATGCGGGGCTTGATCCCAGGACCATGGGATCATGACCTGAGCCGAAGGCAGAGGCCTTAACCCACTGAGCCACCCAGGCCCCCCTAAAAGTATAAAACTCTTAAAATAAAACATAGCTATAATTCTTCATTGATCTTGGCTTCAGCAATGAATTCCTAGGTATGACACCAAAAGGACAAGTAAGACAAGAAAAATATAGGTAAATTGGTCTTCATCAGAATTAAAATCGTCTATCCTTCAAAAGACACAGTTAAGAAAGTAAAAAAGCAATCTACAGAATGGCAGAAAAAAATGTAAATATAATATCTGATAAGGAATCTAGAATATACAAGGAAGAATTGCAACTCAATAATAAAATAATTTTTTTTAAAGTGGAAAGCACCAAAGAAAGTGTGCAAATGTGCAATAAAAATACATAAAGTTGCCTGTCATTAGTCTAAGGAAAATGCAAATCCCAACCACAATCAGATACCATTTACAATCATTAGGATGGTGAAAATAAAAAAAGACAAATAATAGCAAGTATAGTAAAAGATTTGGAGACCTTCTTGTACTCATATACTGCTGGTGGGAATGTCAAAAGGTGCAGCTGCTTTGCAAAACAATGTATAATTTCCTCATAAGATTAAACATAGAGTTATCATATATCCCTGTAATTCCACTCGTAGGTATATAGACATGAGAATGAAAACATATGTTCACACAAAAACTTGGGCATGAATGTTCTAGCGTCAGTGTTCATAATAACCACAAAAAAGTGGTAGAAACCAAAATGTCCATCAACTGATGAATGGAGGTATACAAAGTGTTCTCTCCACCCAATGGAGTATTATTTGGAAATTAAAAGGAGTAAAGTATTGACAAATGTGGCCACATGAATTAATGTTGTTTTTAAAAATATTTTATTGATTTATTTGAGGGAGAGGGAGAGAAAGCACAGAAGGAGAGGAAGAAGCAGACTCCTCACTGAACAGGGACCCCAATGTGTTATATATACCTCCCAGGACGCTGAGATCATACCTGAGCCAAGGGCAGATGCTTAACCGACTGAGCCACCTAAGCACCCCAACATGAATGAATCTTAGAAACTTTATGGTAGGTGAAGAAAGCCATCACCAAAGACTGTATGTTACATGGTTCTATTTACAAGAAGTGTCCAGAATATGCAAATCTATAGAAACAGAAAGTAAATTGCTATTTGCCTAAAACTGAAGAGGACAGAGTGACTGCTAACAGGTATGAGGTTTCTGTTGGAGTGATTAAAATATTCTTAAATTGAGTATGATGATGGTTGCACAACTCTGAATATACTAAAAGCCATTGGATTACACACTTTACATATACAGTATGTGAATTACATCTCAATTATACTGTTATAAAATACAATATAAATAACTGTTGCAGACATTTCACATGGGCGGTTTGGATAGTCTCTTTGGTATGAGGAAAGCAAAAATCAAATGCAAAGTATGAAAATATTATTCAAAAGGTATTGTTCTAGAAATAGAAATGTCATTACTAGAGAATTGTTCCAGGAAAGCTTTGGACAGTCAGTTGTCAAAAAGAAACATACTCTAACATGTTAATCAGTCCTTTCTTATTAGGCAGTTTATACTTTTAAAAAGCAAAAACAAGAAAAACAAACAAAAAGAAACCAGTTATACTGACATTAATCAACCTTAGCCAGGGTTTCACAAATTTCTCATTAACCATCAATAGGGCTGCCCAAATTGTTCAGAAGACTCAAAAATATTCATTGCCACCCGAAGAAAAACAATCCAAATGGCATGATCTCCTGACTGTATCATAGGAGTCATATTAACATGCAATATGCAGTATTCTGGAAAACGTGATGGAATTCGTGGGTCAAAGAGCATACCCAGTTACAAGTGCACACCCATAAAACAGATACGATGATATAAATTGGATGAAGCTATAGGGAATATAAAAGCATTAATTAGAAATTTAGTTATATAGTATCACCCCCAGACCCCCCCCCCAAAAAAGCATCTAGCTGCTACTGGCAAGCTGTAAAATACAATGAAGAAACATCTTTTCCACCATACTTCTATGCATGAAAGACAATACCACTATTCCATCTGTGGTACATTATGTCATATTGCAATGTCGTAGTTATTCTGGATTTGGAGAGGGCTCCCTCAGCAGCTGTGTCTGCAACCTGCCCCACAACACATTCTCCTGAGGTAGAAGTACATGAGAACTCAACTAACATTCTCTCTCATGTACAGCTATGTACTAAAAAAAGAAACAACACATTGGAAAGTCCCAATCATTTCAATCAGTCCCAAGTCATTTCTTTGGAGATGTTCATAGATACTAAAGGACCATGAGAATCACAAGATATATTTATGTAACTGTAAAGCACAATATGTAATAAGTTATGATATATTGATTGCGTCTGACAACTCTGGACACTCTAAAGGTTTTCAAAGCATTCCCACCTCCCTTATTAGAGTCACTCCCAACCTAGAAAGCAAAGCTAAGCATTTTACAAACAAAACAAGGAAGGCTTTGACAGGTGAAATTATGCTTCTGATGCTAAAGAAGGCATGCACATGTATGGAGAAGGAGCCCAGTGGGATACAAAGTCACAGGAGGGAAATGGAAAAGTGTGGCATATTCCTACAGCTTAAATTCTGCATCAAAACAAATAGGAGTACACATAGAAAATTGTTCTAGTTCAAAATGTGTGTGCGTGTGTTGCCTATATCATGATATATATTCCATTATGTAATGAAAGAACAAAGTATATACACCTGCCAGTTTCAATTATACATTTCTCCAACTCCACCACTAACGTCCCAGTCCAGGGCACCATCTGTCATCCCTTCTGACCAGAACCTCCTGGAGTCTTGCCTCCACTCACCCTGCCTCCCCTCTCAGGTTCTCCCATACAGCTGAGTCATTCCTCCAGTTTGTGAGTCAACTGATACCTCTGTACAAATCATCCTATATCTTCCTATCTCAGAATCCAGTCCAAAGTTCATCAAATGCCCTAAAGATGTATATGATCAGAGTTCCTGATAACATTGTGATCTCAGTTCCTGTCACTCTGGCTGTCACTCAGTCCTCTCCAGCTATGCTAGCAATGGTCTCTTCTTTGTCCCTCCAATACATCAAGAATACTCCACTTTAGGACCTTTATAATGACAATTCTTTCTACCAAGAATTTTCACTCTTCTCCTATCTACCTGGGGTTTCTCTCTCACTTCGTCTCAAACGCTTTCCTGAGCACCTACCTAAATCCTAGCCAAAAAAACCAACTCTCTGCTCTTCCCTGCTGCGTATTTTTTTAAACGATTTTATTTATTTATTTATTTATTTTAGAGAGAGATGGAGAGAGAGCACTAGCACATGAGTGAGGGGAGGGACAGAGGGACAAGTAGAGAGAATCCTAAGCCAACTTAATGCCAAGCACAGAGCCCAACAGGGGGCTCCATCTCAGGACCCTGAGATCACATGACCTGAGCTGAAATCGAAAGTTGGATGCCCAAACGACTGAGCCAGCCAGGCACTCCTACTATGTCTTTATTTATATTACCCATAACTATGTGAAATAATGTATAGTGTATCTGGTTGGTAGTAATCTCCACCCTTAGAGTATAAGCTGTATGCAAGGAAGGACTTGATCTGTTTTGTTCTCTGCTTTATCCCCAACACTTACTATGCTTCAACTAAAGAAGACACTGACTATTTTTTATTGAGATGTAATTGACATAACATTATATTGGTTTCAGGTGTACAACAGAATAATTCAATATTTGTTAATATTATGAAATGATCACCATAATAAGTCACTATGCATGGTTACAGTTTGTTTTCTTGTGATGAGAACTTTCACGATCTCCTCTTAGCAACATTAAAATATACGAAACAGGATTCCCTGTAGTCACTACACTGTGTATCATGTTTTGTGATCTCTTTATGTCATGACTAGAAGTTTTACCACCTTCACCCACTTCCTTCATCCCTCAACCCCCACCTTTGGCCAGGACTGATCTCTTTGTTCTCTGTGTCCATGAGTTCATTTTGTTTTTTTAAGATTTAATTAATTACTTGATTAACTAATTTAGAGAGGACACATAGGGTGGGGAGGGGGAATCTCAAGCAGATTCCCTGATGTGTGTGGAGCCCAAACTGGGATTTGACCTCATGACCCTGAAATCATAACCTGACCAGAAATCATCCGTCACTTAACCGACTTATCCACCCAGGTGGCCCTCTTTTTTTTTTGGTGGAGTCCATATACAAGTGAGACCATACAGGATTTGTCTTTTTCTGGGTATTTGTCTTTCTCTGACTTATTTTGCTTAGCATAATGTCTTCAAGGTCCAACCATGTCATAGCAAATGACAAATTTCCCTTCTTTTTAATATCTTATAATATTCCATCATATATATATGTATGAATTTTTTTAATGAATAAAAATAAAGAAGATGATAGCAGTAGTTACATCATGTGTTTGCTTTCTTTCTCTTTCTCAAATAAATGAACATAATCTATACTAAAAAATGTTAGCTATAATATTTACATTTTGTGATACAATTAAGGGCAATTTAACTTGAATCAGGAAATCTTAACATCCTAGAACAAAACCTAAAAGTCAGAAGAATATTTAGAGGCTTTCAAAGCTGAAATATCTTATGTATAAGCAGCGTCTGACAGCTTTTATATTTGGAGGTCTGCATTCTGTCACTTAGGAGTCTACTGATTTATACTTTACATATACTCGTAAAGCCTGTCTTTCTTTCCCTCCCTCCTTCCCTCCCTCTTTCCTTCCTTCCCTTCCTCCTTCCCTCCTTCCTTCCTTCCTTCCTTTCTTTCTCTTTCTTTCTTTCTTTCTTTCTTTCTTTCTTTCTTTCTTTCTTTCTTTCTTTCTTTCTTTCTTATCTTTCCTGTGTCTTTCTTTTCTTCTTTCCTCTCTCCCTTCCTCCTTCTTTCTTTCCCTCCCTTCCTTCCTTTCTTTCTTTTCTTTTCTTTCATTCTTTCCTTCTTTCCTTTATCTCACCATCCTCCCCTCCCTTCCTTCCTTATTTTCTCAGTTTTCAGTATATTAGAAAGAAAATTGAAAGTGAGAAGACAGCTGAATTAAGTCCAACATACAAGTCACATGAAAGTTGATTACCTGATAGTGAGAAAATTGAAGAAAATCTTGAAAAACTAGCATAAATACCACAAAACAGTTGCCATGAATCATTTATGTGGTGATACATACATATCTTTCCTTGCAGACATGAGTCAATAGTTAAAATAACATGTGTTACTTAGTATTGGAACTTAAATGAGAACTCTTAATATTTGACAAATTTCTTTACAAAATGCTACATTTTTTCTTGCAAATATGATGACTGACATGTCATATTTTCATGGGTACATGTTACTGTATACAATCTACAAATGAATGAAATCCTCCAATGAAAATATCTCAAATGAATCAAATATTTTATTATATAGTGATAAAATGTATAGCACCACACTATAATTCTTTAATGCGTTATTCTATTGCTTTTATTTTCATGTTTACTGGGTAATTCTTTAAAATAATGGCCCAGTTAAGGTAATTAATGTTGAATTGCAGTGGAAATCCAATTGAATTACTTGTGACATTCACATTAATACTAAATGAGTTCACTGTGATTAATGCTGTTAAATAGATACCAGAGGAATTAATATTGATTATGTAATTATTTTAAAGTGTTACTGCTTATTGCAATTTATACCAACTTCTTTTTTTTAGTAAACCTTTCTTTATTGGCAGCTGCGTAATCACTCAGGGAGCCCAAATTGGGAGCACAAAGTTTTGTTCTGTTTTCTTTCATTTAAAATGGCAAACATGAAACCTCCTTTTATGTTACCCTCCTTGGTCATTGCTCCCAACATCCTGAGGCTTTCAGTCATTTTTGAACTTCTGCTTAAAAGTTGTCCCAGATTCAGTGTGCCTCTATCTCCTGGGTGGTTGTAACGTAGCCCTTGTCCTTAGAACCCATCTCAAGTTCTATCACCTACATGATATCTTTTCTACTCAACTAAACTTAACATCTGAGCAATAGTTTGGAGAGGTAGAACACTAATACATCATTTGAGATTTTAGATATGATAACCTAATCACCACTCACATTTTCATATGTACTTATAAAATATATCATAGAACTATTTTCACCAATAGAAATATTTACATTGCATGGTTACATTATATGGTCTATAATTACACTGCATTGGTATGTTTGTATCAGTCCTCTTAAATAGTGGAAAATAATGGTAATTATTTCTGTGCTTATCATACACTGAATGGGACTTTTCACGAGAGTGAAGAGTTATAAACAATGTATGCCCTCGCTCTTGACCTCTGGGCAGAAAACTGGGAGGCCCAGGAGCATATCTTTGAACTTCAGTATGTTTTGTGTGAATGTATATTAAATAATGTTCTCAGGTAGTTACAAAGCATTTCTCAGATATTCTGGAAAATAAACTAGACAAATAAATTATTGAGAATGCAACTGTAGAAAATGGGACATTTTCATTCAGAAACAGTTGATTCTTATATGATAGCAGAAATTCCTCTTTTTAGCAATAGTTGTGAGTGAATTCTGTTTATCAGATGAAAGCAGGGAAATGTTGCCTCAACAGCAGAAGGAGAACATACAGGAGGACAGCTACCTTGCTAACTTCTGTATCAGTCAGGGTTCTCCAGAGAAACAAAAACAATCATATAATAGATATATAGAGAGAGACAGAAAGACAGAGAGAGAAAGTGGGGGGGGGAGGAGAGAGATACAGAAAAAGGGACAGGGAGACAGAGAATAAGAGTTATTATGTATTTTATGGGATTGATTCTTGTGATCGTGGGGACTGAGAAGTCCCAAATTTGTGGGCAGGCTGGTAGGCAAGAGTTAACGTTGCAGTCCTGAGCCAGAATTTCTTCTCCTCTAGGGAACCTCCTTTTTTGTTCTTAATAACTTCGACTGATTGGATGAGGCCCACCCAATATTACCAAGGATAGTTTTCTTTTCTTGAAGTCAGCTGATTGCATAGCCTAACCAAATATTCATTAAACCTTCACAGCAAAATGTAGATTAGTGTTTTATTGAATTACTGGGTACTATAGCCTAGCTAAGTTCCCATGTGTAATTAACATTGTAATTTTAAAAGCCTGTCTTTTTTTTTTCTTTCTTTTTAAAGTTACTTTATTTTTCCCTTCCTTTCTTTTTGTTTTCTTTATTTTCCGTATTATAATTAATGATTTTTGGAATTTTTTTAAGTTTTTTTTTTATTCTTCTAAATCTTGATCATGGCATCTTTGCTTTTGTCAATGGGATATTTTTTATTATCACAGGTCCAGTTATTTGTCTATCTTTCTTAACACCCTCCTTTCTTCCAATGTTCAGAAATGATATTTCATATTTCTGCTGTAAGTAGTCATATCAATCATTACAATCATTAGAAATAAAAGAGAAACTGCCCTATAACTTCTTTACATCTTTAACATTATGAGAAGTACTGATGATAATGAAGGATAGACATAATGATCAAGTGATGAATCATTTGTATTAGAAACAAAAGATATTCTGATATATGAACATGAAAATAGTTTTTGATGCCTAAGATAATTAATACCAACAATTAATTGCATTTCTTTAAATCATATTTTGGGCCTTAGACATTTTCTAATAAAAGCTTGTGAGCAGAGCACTTTGCTTATTAAACTATTTTCTCAGGTCATGCTTCATATACAGATTGATTTGCATTTTTTATTGATTCACTTTTTCTCCAGGCTTTAATAGTTTTGCTGAAATTAAGTATGTTTCCCAACTACAGGGTGTTGCTCTGAAAAATTCTAATATACTCTAATAGTTCTCAAAGGAAAAAATCCAACCACTCACACAAATGCTCTCTGTTTATGTCCATGTAAAATTCCTCAATTTAACTTCAAGAAATGCTTAATGTATTTCCATAGGTACATGGTTTATTGCATTTTTCTAGCCAGGAGTGTATTTAAACTGAGAGTAGTTTGTCTTGTTGTCACAACAGAAAACTGTTATTTCCCTTGTCTTTGCATGATCGTGATGCAGTGAAGAAAAAGATTAGAAAAAAGAGCACTATAAGTGGCAAAACCCAAAAGGGAATGCCTCCTGGCCTCACACAATAATAGGAATACCCACAGAAAAAGACCATTCAAATATTACACTCAGTTTCCAGCTAATCAAAATAACCAGCAATGGAAAGTGGGGACATTTGTAATTCATCTCCAGGATTTGGATTATGTCATGAGTAGTGGTTATAAAACATATAAAATCAATATCAGTCCTGTCCACAAGAGAAAAATATTTACAACTTTTAAAAAAAGAATCAACTGAAGAACACTGAAGCAAGTCTGCTCCCTTTGAAAGTAGGATTCTTATCTCCAAAGCATAACTGCTTTTGCTACAAATCTTATAATATCTTCCACGGCACATGTTCAATAACAGATCTTAAAAGATACATAGTATTATGTGGCTGAGTATCTCTGGGAAAAATCCAGCTCTTAAAGTTAAAATGTAGTTTGAGGCTTATCAGGTGATATTTATGGCATATCTTGTTAGAGGAGAATTATCATTGCTTCCATTAGTGATTAGTGCACCAGAAGCTAAACCTTTAATGCCTTCAAGAATTCATTCTGTTACCATTAGCTTATTATTATTTCATTCTTTTCTTTTAGTATTATCAGTACAGTGACTGCTTTCATTTCATCAAGTTAATGCACTAGCTGCTATTGCTAAATTTCCCCCCATTATTGCTTAGATTAGAATTTTTCCTAAAACAGCTCGGTGAGTGAGTGGAAATGTAAGTTTCTCTTCATTCACCTGCTATTCTTTTCTTAAAAATAAGTGAATGAGAATTTGCACCTTGTGTTTATTTCCTGTCTAAGGAGGCAAAGCCATGCTTTGTCAGTACCATATAAATAGTATGATGCATATAATATTGCTGATGCCACCTTTATCGCCTTCTCCAGATCCATTTTTTGGGTGGGGCTGGGGCTGCAGATCCTTGTGCCCCTCCTGTGTAGAAGTTGTCTCTGCCGTTATGTACAGTTCTGTAAGACTTCCCTCACATGGGGATACCTGGGTGGCTCCGTCAGGTGAACGTCTGCCTTCGGCTCACGTCATGATCCCAGGGTCCTGGGATCACACGTTGGGCTCCCTGCTCAGAGAAGAGCCTGCTTCTGTCTTTCTTCCTTTGTTGCTCTCCATGCTTGTGTTCTCTCTCTGCCAAATAAATAAATAAAACCTTAAAAAAAAAAACGTGCCCTCACATGTATGGTGAGATTGTATTCTTCAGACAAAATTGACTTTCAGTCTCACTTGGAAACATTTTGTTCTGGAGTATTTGATATTGTTATTAGTGATTTTTAGTCTTTAAAAATTGTGTTATTAGAGTTAAATAGTCAGACTGTGCCCAGGGTGTTAAGTGCCATCATCCTCAAAACAACTGTTGCATGAAATTTGTGATGTTGTAAATTCAGCTTGTAGGAGGATATTATTACTGGTATTTCCAGCCCATTATCTCTTTGGATAGGTGTAAAAAATGGATTTTGTATACTTAGTTGTATTTCTTATAGAGTTCATGTGATGACAGTTTAAAAATATATTCCACTTTCTAAAAATTTACAGTTATTGACATGGATTACACACATTCCTATTTTTTAGGTTGAGTCAATTCTCATGAGCATAGTTTATGAGGCTTATCATTATCTGACCCCTGTCTCTGCACGATCTCTGCTCTTACCTTCATTCTGTATCCCTTACTCTGCTGCTGGTTAGCCATGTGGAAGACAGTAATTCCAGAAGTTCCAGGTCTCAGGGCTTTCTGGTCTCTGTGTAGATCCTTCTTCCTGCTGTTAAATTGGTTCAACAAGGAAGACTGTAAGCACCCCAGGGTTAAGATACTGAAATATACGGACAGCCAATCACAAACAGCCAGCTAAGCTTTCTCAAACAAGGCAAGGGCTTACATTATAGCCAAACAAATAATTTCCTTGCTTGGCTTCTATGTCTTCTCTCTAATAGTCTCGCCACTAGCTCCTGTCCTTGGAGCTCTACTAACCACTTCCAGTTTGACACTGCCTGATTCGAATTGAATTTTACTCAAATAAACTCTTTTAAAAAAAAAAGGAAAATGCTTCAGCTTATCTTTTACGATTACCTATCACAATTCTTTTCCTCTTCTTTTGGCTGGTTAATTCCTTTTCATTCTTAGGAATAAGCACAATATTCTTTGTCCTCCCAAGGCTGAATTAATTGTATTATCTTGATTTTCTCAGAGTACTCTGTATTCATCCAAGTTAGGTCACTTACCTCATGAAATTGGAACTCCCTATTGTTGAGTGTCTTTATGGTTCATTCTCTACATTTAGCACCTAGCATATGACCTAGCATTGCAGATAGGAAATCATTATTGAATGAATGAATGAATGAATGAATGAATGGTTTTTCCTTTGTAGTGAAATATATGCTATACACATGAGCAGATAATAGACTTTCTGTTCTATATTTATGATGAAAGAAAATAAAGTCTTATTCTCATTACCATCTAGCCCCTTTATTATTTTTTTAAACATTTTATTAATTTATTTGACAGAGAGAGACCACGGGAGAGAGGAAACACAAGCAGGGGGAGTGGGAGAGGGAGAAACAGATTTCCAGCGGAGCAGAGAGACTTATGCGGGGCTGTATCCCAGAATGCAGGGATCATGACCTGAGGGAAAGGCAGATGCTTAAGGACTGAGCTACCCAGGCGCCCCAGCCCCTTTATTTTGATGTGTTATCTAAAAGTGTTTTGGAGCCATGACTATGGGAGGTCTCACTTTTGACTATGCTGACAACTGATTAAAAAAAATGCACTTAATGAAATGTGTTCAGAAACACATAGCAATATTTTTGGAAAGGTTTTTCTTTTCATCTTTTATCCAATTAATGAAGCATTTGTATCCGTGAGTCCCCCTGCTGTTAGTGGTTAGCTTTCTCTTTTAGCTTTAATTAAGTATCTTGAGTTAAAGGAGACATTTTTGTTATTTGTTTTTAATCACAAACAAGTGAAAAATATCCATATCCCCTTGAGGTATTTTCTCAAGTTTTCCAACTGTATTTAAACAAAAAGGGTAGTAGAAGCCTCATCCCACTCTCTCACTTTCACAGATTTGGGCTCTTGGAATAGTTGTTGGGATACTGATTTGGTCACAATCCATCCACAACTACCTCATGATAAAAGTAGAGGGTTTTACCTCAAAATATTTATTGCAGAAAATGAAACCTCTCCTCTTCTTGAATTTAGCTAAAATATCATTAGCAGAAGTGACTCTGTAGACGAGGTGCCTCTAATTTGATACAAAGTAACCTATAAAGAGTTTTATAAACTATTTCTGAAAGTTCCCTTGTATTGCTCAGTTACATATGTTTTCCCTTCTTTATAAACATGGAGCTTCTGTAGTTCTTTCTTTCAAGAAAAAAATAAAAATTAAACTACTGTGTCATTGTCCTATTGTTTGCAAACTTCGTGATCCTTTTGTGGAAGTGAGACAACTCTTGATTAATGGATAGTGTCAAGTATTAAAATGAACAACATATTCTATTTATTCTGCATCCTAACACTCCTCAGGTAGAATGAAAAACTTCAACATCGCATTTTTTAGATTTTATTTATTTATTTGACAGAGAGAGAGAGAGAGAGAGCACAAGCATGGGGAGCAGCAGAGGGAGAGGAAGAAGCAGGATCCCTGCTGAGCAGGGAACCTGATGCAGGACTCGATTCCAGCACCCTGGGTCATGACTTGAGCTGAAGACAGATGCTTAACCGACTGAACCACCCAGGCACCCCTTGAACATTGCACTTTAAGATCACTAACAATATTAGGTGGTATTGAAATAGAAAATTAGTTTCTAGGGTTTTGTTGTTGTTGTTGTTGTTAAGAAAAATAGCTTTAAGTGGGATCATAATCCAGTTTTAATTATACATTTCCCTTGGATGTACCCAATACATATGCAAATCATATAAAATTATACAACAAAATGTTTAAGACAAACTTGGCTATAACTTTAGATGAAAATAAATGAAAACTACCCAGATGTGGCTTCTAAATAGTCCATGTGTTCTCTGTTCTAGCAGTGCCAATATTGCTTAGGAATTTATAATAGCATATTCCTTAAATGAAATACTTCATGTGGTAAATCACTTACCCAAAATTCTACACTGAGTTGCATTTTTGGATCATTTATAACTGATCTCTTCTGAGAAGCTGTTGTATATGTTGATAATCTGTGCACTTCAGATACCATTTTTATACTATTCTCTTCCTTTCTCTGCCAATTATCTTGAAATATTGGTTTATGCTTGCTTTCTAGATTTCCTTAGTACTCTCTTCTCATTATTGGATCCAATTTTGTGGGATTTGTTCCTCATCATTTTGAAAGTTTCTGGATATTTGGAGGCATTGTTCATCCATCTCCATGAACTTCTCCCTTGATTCAGTAACATTACTCTTAAAACAAAACAAACACTCCTCTTTCATGAATTTCTTATTCTGCTTCATTGACATCTCTGTTCATGTTTTCCTGAATCATCGGGATTCCCAGAGGTTTTATTCCACCCTGTTCTGCACACTTCTCCCTTTTCATGGCTCTAGTTTCTTTCTACAACAGATGTATCTTCCATTGAGGTCACTTTTTCAATTTTGTTTTCAAAATTTCAATGAGTTTTACAAACGAATTGCAAATGCTTGCTTGTAATCTCCATGTAAATCAGCATGCTCTTATGATCCTTCTCTTCCCTCTTTGTACCAAAAGACTCCTTTCATCTTCACCAAGATAATTACAAAACTATTTTCCCAGCCTCCCAGTTTAAACTCCCAAGTTGTTTCTTTCCATCCTCACTTGCACAATCAACCTTAAGTGTGGTCAGATAGTCTTTGATGGTTATCCTCTTTTTTGTTCCCATTTACTCTGACATATGTTCATCTTTTTTCCATTGAACTATAGCAGGAGACTCGTCTACACATGGATCCACTCCTCAGCATATCATCCATTCTGCCACCAGCTATCCTTCCAGAATACTAATGGGGTCATATCATCCAACTGGCCCTCCAAAATTATTCCCTAGTTCTATATTAGCCACACCTCCCTCCAACGTACACACTGTATAACAAGGGCTGATGAAACCTAGCTCCAATCTTCTGTTTCTTATTTCTCTTCTTATTACTTTAGTCATATCGAACTTCCCAAGTTCCCTACATTCGCTTTTCTTTTGTTCATTGGCATTTCTTGAATCTGGAATTTAGTTCCCTTCCTCATGGCTTATCAATACCACCTTGAACTAATCTCTCATACAAACTCTTATGCCTCTGTTTTCAAGCTTTCCTCAACTCATATTCTCTCTTCTTCAGTCAATTCTAAAGTCAGATTAAGCTTTCTTTCCTCTGGATGGACAAAGGATGTTGCTTCAGCCCCCTTTTTAGATTTCATTTCATCTGGAGTTAGCCGTTTATATGGCTGTCACCAGAACTAGATATTAACACTATTCATGTGTAAGCGTCACAGAATTTAGTTGATGAATACATAAGCCAATAATCATAAAATATTTGAATTAGAATTACTAATATTTTCCTTCTTTGTTTCTTTCTCCTTTCTTTACATCACTGGGTTACACTCTTCACTGTTACATTATCAGGGGATTCCTATGGGGACTTGACAGTTACAAAACACACTTTAGAATAATTCAGTCTCCTTGGAGTATGTATTGTAAAACCATTTGGTTATTCCACAAGAGGCCTCTAGAGAGATTTTCACAAGTTCTTCATGGGGCTGAGAACCATGCAACTTTAAATTCAATTGAATGAAAGTGTTTTGGATTCTGCTGACTTACTCCATTTGGACTAGGCCACCATTTAGTCAAACAAATGCACTAAACCATGTCAGCTGGCAGAAAAAAGGCCTGAAAAGTGTCAGACAACTTGTCTAGGCCCTATTCCCATTCTTGGATTCTGAAAAGAATTGAAGTTTCAGAAGAGCTTTAGAGTGCTGAACATAAACTGATCCAGAGACCAGGGCACAAAGACCTGGGGAAGCAAGAAAGCCCAGAGGGAAGCTGAGGACACCTGCCACGTTTGACTCCAATCTGAGAGCAGTAACACTACTCTCAGAGCCTGTGCTAATACTACGAGTCATGAGGGCATCACAGACAGACCTTTTCTCCCAATATACTCCATTTTTTGTCTATAACCTTTAAAGATAGTTTTGTAATCTATTACCATGTAATGAATTTCTAATAGATAATTTAAAATCAATTAGTTATCACTAAAAAAATTAGTGACAAAGCAAAACGAACTTTTTTTTTTTTTTAATATCCCTCATGATTCTATGGTTTGGCATGAACCAGTTGTGTGGTTATACTGGTTCCTGTGGAGTCAGCTGGAACTCCAGCTATCAGGAGGCTAGACTGGTTTGGTGTACCCAACAGGGCTCAGTCAAGTGACTGATAGTTGATGTCCTCACTCTCTTTGGAGCTCAGCTAGAGATATCAGCAAGATTGCCTCATTTCCCCTCCATGTGGCCTTTGCATAGAATGAGGTTTTCTCACAACATGGCATCTGGTTTCCAAGACAAAGTGTATTAAGGATGCCAAAGCAGAATCTACAGATCTATGACTCAGCCTCAAAGTTAGACAGTGTCATTTCTGCTTCATTGTCTTGATCAAAACAAGTTAGAAGGTGAGTCCAGATACAGTGGGAAGGAGAATAGACTTTACCTCTTAATGGAAGAAATGATAAAAATTTTATAGCTATCATTAACCCACCATTCATATATAACAGAGAACGTTATACTGTGGGTACAGTTTGACCAAAAAAAAAAAAAAAAAGTTAAAAAAAAGAAGAAGAAGAAGAAGGAGGCTTGGGACTGCCAGCTAAACATTATAGACCAGTATTTTCAGTGCAGACTAAAATTATATAATATAATATAAACATTTTAAGGGGAACGGCATGACACTGCTGAATCATCAAACAGATTGTCAACTAAAATCATCTTGCCTTTTTTATATATACATCTGTTGTCAAAAGCACACTATACTTATTTTTATTTTTGAATGTATGTTGAATCAATAACTGTGTTTCTTTCCACAAATCATTTGATATAATTTTCTGGCATAACAAATCATCATTGAGTTGATGTTGATATCTAGTAAGTGACAGGAATATATGCTCAGTAGCTATAATATTTAATACACATCAAATTTATTAACTATAATTGTAGAATGAATTTTCTGTTTTTAAAGCTATAAATCTCAAGCCACTAAAGTATGAATAAATTTTTCAAAGACACCTAGATGGATAATGAAGAACAGAGTGAAATTTATAATTTTAATTTCTACATATGTCATCTTTTGCTATTATCATTATTATCACTCTTTTAAATCTCTGGTCTAACCTAATGATTTGCTTAAACAGCCATTTTAGAGGTTAAGGGGTAAACGAATTTGAAATCACTTGTAAAATATGTGGAGTAAAAAAATCCTTAAGAGCTTCAGAGTTCAGCACATTGCATCACTTGAAATTCCTTTAAAGCACAAATTTTGATTTTGGTTTAAATTCTGTTTCTTATTTCTGAATCCTTGAATTAATGAGTAAACTGAAATCGCAAGGACATTTGCCAACCTGTAAAAAGACTTCTTAATTCCCTGTAGGATAGGTCTAATGAAACTTACCTTCTATGGAGTCAGCCAACAAGGAGAAGTAGCTTTCTTCCTATTCCTTTCCATATGTTTTCATCACGAGCCATCCCTAAATGGTTATTACAGCTCTACATTTAAATGAGTATTAGAGCTGTGCTCATTGTTGCAATACCATTGGTTATTCAACTGGGAGAGATGTCAATTTCTAAGTGACTCAAATTCTTTAATGCTATTTTGGACTTACGTATTATTGTTAATGTAAATAGAGTATATGAACTCATAATAAAGGTTGATTTTCTGAGATAGATGAAAATAAGATTGAGGTTTTGAAGAAAATTTTCTTGGAAAATTTTAGCTCACATACATTAATTCTTAGGTAAAGATAAATCTTAGTAAACTTAAGTGAATGAAAGAGCCTTATAAAATACCATGAAATGAATTGCAGTTTTGGACTATTTCCTTATTTAAAGCCAACCAAGTGACTTGAAATAATGACAGTCCCAAAATATACTGTGCTCTTACATGCCCTTGTGATTTTAAAAAAATTAATTCACTTTCCTTTGTATATGTGTGTATTTGTGTGTGCGTGTATGTGTGCACTTGTGTGTCTCTAACTATAAGGATGGATAGATACATACATAGATAAACTTCTTCTTTAAATTGTCTTGTCCTGTTAACCCAACTTAACATTTAAAAGCACTTCAGTCTTTGAGAGTGATTGTAAATCATTCCTGTGTAATCTTTAATGTTAAACTATCAGGACTACTTGGCATGAAAGTTTGGCATTATCCAAAACAGAGAAAAGTTAGACTTCATGACTATTATGACTGGCTTTGAGCAGTGAAAAAATAAATTTAATTAGTATTACAAAAATACAGTCTCTTTGGTTTACCTTGGCTTGTTCATATGGCAAAACATCTTTGGCAATTAATTTGAGTGTGGCAGATAGGCATGCCACAAAACAGTATATGAAAGCATCCTATGCCCTATTCACAGTAATCTAGTAGATGCAGCTAAAATTCTAGCATAAGAATATACTCAAATGAAACCTAAAATACTTGAAGGTGTGTAACTATGACCACACTTTTGTCCTCCAAATAGGATTCTGAATGCCATATTCTCTGCTCTTCTAAACTAAACAGAATCCATGCAATATCCACTTCAGCATCTTTTGCTTTCATGAAAAGATTCTGTACCCACATTGTTTTATACTCACAAAAACTGAACGTTCAACCTGTATTGTTTTGGACTCTAGCTCTTCCTTTGTCAACAATAAACTCTAGCTGTTGGCCAGTTCATACCATTTCAAAAATGCTTGGAGATGCCAAAAAGTTATTTTATTAAGTTCTAGGGTGTGTTAGATTCCTAGATGAACCAAAGCAACCAGTTAAATTTCACCTAATATCTAGTCAAATGCATAGAGAGAAAATATTCAAACTAGTACTTTCAGTAGAATAGATTTTTAAAAATAACTGATCAAAACCCCTGTAATGCATAACAGTGGTGACTAACCAAGTATTAGGTGTCCGGAAACGATGTAATTAATTGGCGGATTCTGTGTATTCTCCAATATGGAAGAAATTTTCACCCGCATGCTGTCAAGAAGGAGACAACAGGCCAAAATAGAGTCATTTATGTTAAGTCTAGAGTCTGCAAATGAAGACTTAATACTTAACTTAATTGCTGTTTCAGCCTATCTTAAAATGTAACCTTTAACTGGAATTACCAGGTCAGCACTACTGAGGAAATCTGTCCAACTTGTCCTTTTGTTGTTTGGAAGGAGGTTCTTGCCTGAAACTTGCTAGTAAACTTCTTATTCCCACCGCCATTCTGCCTTTAAAAACCTTTGCTTTTCTACAGCTTTTTGGAGCTCTTTGCTAATTGTTGGATAAAGCTAATTAGATCTTCAAATTTACTTAGTTGATTTTTTTTTAAATAACACACATACACACATACACACATGCAGGCAGCTTTTAAGTTTTTGTTTTTTGGTCCAGTAAGACAGATAAGTATTCTTGCAAAAAAGGTAAATGTTACATAAATATGTGACTACATCCAACATCCTTAAATTCGCCATCTTGCAGAAAAAGATCTTCAGTATTTTGAGTTCTAATTTTCCTTCAGTTACATGATTTAGGCTAATATATCCAGAGCTAGCCCTATTCATTCCTACTCACTGAGGTGCAATACAACTACAATAAATGTGTTTTGGGAACTTTGACTTAGTTCCTTCGCCACTTGACAAAGCAAGAGAGAAGGAAAAAAAAATCTCTAAATATGTTTCCACTGAAAAAACAGTTTTGCAGCTACTTCTAGATTTACATGCAATTCAATAGTCCAATAGTGAGCCATTAGAAGCATATGAAATAATTTCCAACTGGATTTTTTAAAATATCCAACTTTTTTATTTTTTACTATTTTTATTATATAGTCCTAACTAGCATTTTGTGTTTATATAGGAAAGGGAACATACTGTTTTGTGCATTGGATTAAATTAACTAAATTAAGAATTTTAAGACTTTTCACTTCAATGTTAAAATGTTACATAAGCATATCTTTTTTCATCATTATGCAATTACAAAGACTTCTTTTTACCAAACCTAATTCTGAGCTGGTCCAAGGATTCCAGTTAATTGTGGTTTATTTGAATTGACTCAAACTGGACTTGTTCGAATGGGCAGTTGTCCTGGGGCAACCTAAGAGTGACTGAGAGGAAAAGGTCAAATGAATAGAATGTTCAGCAAGGGAGCACGTACTTAACAGGCAGTGGCCTGAGGACTAGATGCAGGAACTCCTGAGGGTTCACTAAAGACAAGAAACGATGTTATATTCCGAACTTTGAATGTTCTGTGGCAACAAGCTGATGGTAGGCTAGGATGAGAAATTACACTGAGGTTGAAAATTGGCAATGCAAACAAAGCAGAAAGACATACAGGAAAAAGTCCAAGTGAATTGGTGACTCTAGGGCAGAAAAAAAAAAAAAAATTCTCTTCTCTTCTCTTGGGGTCTCCTGCTGGGCCTAAGAATTAAACTGGCGTAAAACAGATAAACAGGAGAAAGGCAGACAAATTTGGTTATATTTTTACAAGGAAGTTTTCGCAAGAGAATGAAGACCCAAAGAAGTGACCAGAACAGAAATTTATACCTTTTGGATAAACAAAGACAAAGCGGTTTGGCCTGGGGCAGTCAACTGTGGGGGGGCGGTGCGGGGAAGGGGAAGAGTAGGAAGGTACGAATTAGTTGCATGAGGCTTCTTTGTACAGATTTCTCAATCTCAATCCCCTATCTCCATTAAAAAAAAAAAAAAAAAAAAAAAGTCTTCCATCCTCCTGGTACAAAAAAGGTGTCTCTCCATGCAGACTTTTATCTCCTGCTTCCAGGAAGAAAAGGGAAGATGAGAATGTCCTTCTTGCCCCTGCTGGTTCCTAATTGCCTTTAACTCAAAATAATCAATATGCCAAAGCAGTGTATTTGGGATGACAGATGCTGAACTCCTTTACTACTTAAATTCTATTTTCAGGGTTCTCAGACCAATGGAATGTCATCTGCTAGAAATGTTTAGCTTGCAAGTATTTAATACTTGAACGGAGCTAACAAGGGAAGATAAAAAAGAATAGGAGGTAACCAGCTGAGCAGAAGCTGCTGGATTCCCATCCAGTTAGATATCCTTGGAAAATGTACTCCCAGCTTCTGCAGGTTACTCTTCTAAGCAATGGAATTTGCAGTCACCCTCAGAGGTCTGCCTTCTTGGTGCCAGAGCCACTTATCCTAGAGAGGGAAATGCCTACGAGTTTCAGTTCCCACAGGGCATCCAGTAGACCAGGAGGTACTGGAGTTATAGTTAATGGTCCAGCGGCCTTACCTCGGCACAGGACACACTGCAATGTAATTTACACTCCAGCAATCTGAGCGCCTGCAATTTCACCTTACTTTGTTTCCTGGCCTTAAGCTATTCTGCTAGCTCCGCTCCTGTTCTGTTTTCTCCTGAGAACACTTGTACACAAATTCTACTCCCTGTGTTCTCTTCTGGGGAAACCAGACTAAACCACCTGCTAAACTCCCAGGACTACACCAGCAACTCAATTCCAACTACAGCCATAATCCAAGGACAAATGTTAACGGCTCCCTATGCAGATGATGCTCACTATGCAGTAATAGCGTCTGTTAGGTGTGGGTAGGTTTTTCGCAGAATGGAGTCTGAGGATCACCTGCATCAGAGTCATTCTAGATAACAATTAACCTGCCGGTTTGTAGGCTTTGCCACATGTCTATTGAATTAAAGTCACTGAGGCTGGGACAAGGAAGCCAGCATTTTTAAAGAAAGCCTCTAGGTGATGCTTATGTATGTAAAAGTTGAAGAAACTCTGATCTAAGTCATGTATGAAAAGCAGGTTTATTTCCTAGCTCCCAGATGGTCGGAGCTGCTATTTGTGGCAGGTCTAGGCTGGCTACAGCAGAGAAACCAGACAGATCTGACATTATCTCAAAGTATACACGCTGTCTGCCAGGAATGAGTCAATTTCTTAGAGATAATAAACTCATTTAAGACTCTTTTTAAGGAGGAGAAATCCAAGATCTGGAAAGGTTAAGTGATTTGCCCAATAACATGAAAAGGCCATCTTCAGATGGAGCTAAAGCCCAACTATCCTAATTCCCAAACTCTTGTGTTCCTCCTGTATGTGTGCGTGTGTGTTTGTATACTACCACTCTTAAATTAAAGCAAAATAATAATAAAGATAGCCACCACCACGATGTTTGCCTATGAATATTTTTGTGCATGCACTTACAACACAACCCCCAAACAGTAACACACACACACACACACACACACACACACACACATCTGCTTCACTGGGAAAAAGATGATTAGCTTCATGCATAGTTCTCAACATTCACTATACCGCATCTATCATATAAGGCTACACCTGATGGCTGCAGAAGCCAGACACTGAGGAGCTCCATATGGGAATAGTTTCATATGAGTGTGACTTTGTCTAGAATATTCTGGTATATTCTTTGTCTAAAATATCTAGTGGTTTAGGTTAACCATATAATTTTCAACATTATTTACAAACAAAATATCAAACACTTGGCATCTAATGAGCAAAGCAAGCATTGGCTACTTGTTCACTGTTTAGCCAGTTGATTTGTTATCATGAGGACCGAGCGATTCGTGTTTATACAGTTGTATATATGACCACACTATAATCACGAATGCAAGTGTTTGGGGGATTATCTTTTGTTTTTGAATACTGATGCTTTGATCTCTCATTAATGTACATAATCAAGTGTTTAAGGGTAGAGTTTTAAATTTGCACACTTTTAAATGTCAATCTTTTAAGCTAAGAAAAAATTGAAAAATCAAAATGAAACAAAACAAATTTGATTTTTTTCTTATTGGTTTTGCAATACATTCACTGGACTTACTTGGGAAAAGTGAACTGGCTGGTTATATCATTACAATATAATTATAATTTTATTTAATGTAAAGTTAGCTTTTGCAGTGTTTAATATTACAGTTTCAGAAGAGTTTTATTCCATTAAGGCTACATTCTTCCTTTACATAGAGAAATATAATTGTGTGTGTGTGTGTGTGTGTGTGTGTGTTACTGTTTTGGGGTTGTGCTGTAGATAGACACTGAGCTGCTTCTATTGAAATGACCACAATTTAAAATGAATAATTCATGAGTTTTTGTTTTGTGTAGTTCTTAAGAAACTAAGATTAACTAACCTCACTGGATAAGGCATTGTTAGGATACTTACGGTGTTCTCCCCTCCTTTTAATGGCAACAGCAACAAACCACATACTAATGGCAAAGCAGAGCTATTAGATCTTATATTTTATTCCCAAAATGTAACCTGGAGGCTTTAGAGTATGTCAAGAAATTGTCTGTTTATCTCTGAAAAGGTATGTCTTTCTTTGATATAAATTTATGAAGGTGTGTAGCTATTCCAGCTCTCATCATGAAGTAAGTAATGCTCCAAAGTGACTGTTGAAACCCTAAGGTAGCTATTGCCGATCTATACAAATGCTCTACCCATTCCATAGGCTGTAGTGCTTATTTTCCAACTACTCTTATACAGTTAGTCCAGTGCATAGGAATTTATCTGTGTTTATACTCCACAAACAGTTCATTGTCTGGCATCAATTTTGCTTTAGGTCTTAAGGTTTGTGGCCCAACCGTGAAGAGGGAAATGAAGAATAGAGCTTGTTAGCTTATATGCTTCCAGTCCCCCTGCTTTTCTTTCTACTTATGAGTCATCTTTATTTTGGATGCATATACACTTTGCATATATCAATTTATTTATTATTTATAAAATACATATAAACTTAACCCCTTACCTCAAAAGCTACAATAGGCTTTGTGTTTACTTGAAGACTCTAATCTAATGTTAAATCCAGAAGGTTGCCACTACTTATTATTTTAGGGGACAGTATGAATGGCTTAGTAGAGTAGATAGATCTAATTCTAATGATTAGGGTTAAAGGTCTCTGATTAACATTTGTAGACAAGGGAATGGCATGTCATCCTTTCTCAGTTTCTTCACCTATAAAACAGATTCTTAAAATGCTATTTCTTATGGCAGACTGAATAATGGCCCTCTCAAAGTGCCCCCACCCTAATCCCTGGAACTTGTGATATGTTACTTTACATGTCAAAAGGACCTTGTTGATGTATTAAGACTCTTGACCTTAACACAGGGAATTCAACCCGAAATATGTGGGTTGGTCCAATATAATCCCATGGGTACCTATAGCTAAAAAAAGAAGGCACAATGGTCAGAGGTCTGATGACAGAGAAGTCAGTGGAGAGTCAAACCATGAAAGAGATTTCAACCACTGTTGCTGGCTTTTGGAGAAAGAGGACCGGAAATATGCGCCAAGGTGTGAAGGCAGCCTCTCGAGGCCGAGAAAAGCTCTTAGCCTAGTACCTTAGCTTAGGAACAGAGGACCTCAGTCACAGAGCCAAAAAGTACTGAGTTTTCTCGGCAACTGAAGAAGCAAGGAATGCATCCTGCTCATACTTGCAGAAATACAATATATTTGTGTTGTTTTAAAGCATTAAAATTGTGTGCATGTGTTATTAACAGTAATAGAAACCAATACAATATGGTTGGAACAAATATTAACTATATGTGAAAGCATTTCGAACCTCAAAATATGGATTTGATTCAATAAACATTTGCTAAGAGCTATATGATGAGTACCAAGGATATGAAAAAAAAAGAAAAAAAGCCAAGATATCATCCCTAGTGTCAAAGAGCTAATATTTTAGCAGAAGAGACAAGCATATAAACAAATAAATCAAGGCCATTCTATGTAAAATATGTTATCTTAGAGGTGTAGTATAAGGCTTAAAGGAGAAAGCTTGGTTTCTACAGTTATGTATTTCTTTGTATATTTAGTTCTCACTGCAAAACATCTTTAGATTTTTTCAACAAAGCAAAAACTGTTTTCTACTTTTCCCAATAATATTGTATAAAAATATATTTGTATGGGAAATTTCTTCGTGAATCATTTCTATGGACCATAGATAATGGCCCATATTTAATTAGTTAAAAAAATGCTTTGCTGCTTGCAATTCCCAAAGTATAAATAGTTTTTAAACTCTTGAGCTGTATGCTGGCTAACTGAACATAATAATAATAAAAAATGAAAAATGGTTGGTGGCAATTAAAAAAACTCTTGATCTCAAGTGATCAAAGAAAGCATACTCTACCCAGTTGGCTTCAAGGATGAGGTTTTATCTGTCATTGTGATTTGTTGGAAGTTAATTTATTACTAGAAAATGGAGTTGCTTTCTGAACTCGAACTAACATTAGATCAAGACAAGACCGCAATATCACCACTTCCCACGGCTCCAGCCTGCCACCCTGCTCTGCAGATTTCGAACTTGTCAGACCTTAAAATTATGTGAGTCAATTCCTTAAAATCAAGCTCTCCCTTTCTCTCTCCCTGCACACACACACACATCCTCATCTTATTGGTTCTGCTTCTTTGCAGAAGCCTAATACAGTTTTCATAATGATGACAAACTAGTCTTTAAAACACTCATCTGCCATCTTCATAAAATGACACAATGTTTTAGTGTTGATGCAATTTTTTTGTATAGAAGTCTACATGAGTATGATAGAAAAAGGACCTTTCTCATCAATAATAAACATGATTAAAAATAAAAACTCTATCAGGTATAATAGATTACTATTAAAATAATTTATAGGGGTAGATATTAATCTTTCTCTTTTCATTATATATATGAGATAATAATTCCTCAGATGTGGGTGAGGGGACTAGAATCTCCTAAAAGATACATATAATAGAGTAAAATATAATTTTAAAAAATAACTAAAATCTGGTTCTTATTGAACATATATTCCACTTCTAAATGCTCCTATTATTTTCATCAAATTATTCTCATGAAAATAATGCTTTTTACTATGAGTGTTATACTTACAGCCCTATTATTTTTTAATATATAAAATACAGCTATAAGGTATGTATTATTTTTCCCTGTTTCTGGATTAGAAAGTTAATTCATGCAGATAGTACATAGTGAAGAGGGAGAGCCAAAAGCCATCACATATAGATCCAACTTAAATGCTCTGTTCTTTTTTTTTTTTTTTAAGATTTTATTTATTTATTTGACAGACGGAGATCGCAAGTAGGCAGAGAAGCAGGCAGAGAGAGAGGAGGAAGCTGGCTCCACACTGAGCAAAGAGCCGATATGGGGCTCGATCCCAAGACTCTGGGATCATGACCCGAGCCAAAGGCAGAGGCTTTACCCCACTGAGCCACCCGGGCGCCCCTTGTATACTCTGTTCTTTTTTTTTTTTTTTTTAAAGATTTTTTTTAAGATTTTTATTTATTTGTCAGAGAGAGAGAGAGAGAGAGATGAGCACAGGCAGAGGCAGAGGGAGAAGCAGGCTCCCTGCCGAGCAAGGAGCCCAATGTGGGACTCAATCTCAGGACGCTGGGATCATGACCTGAGCCGAAGGCAGCCGCTTAACCAACTGAGCCACCCAGGCGTCCCTGTATACTCTGTTCTTAACCAACAATTCCTTCAGGATAATTTCCAGTTTAGAGTTTAGAGAACATGTTCATCTAAGTTAATTGGTAACCTTGGCATATAGTTATACTCAATCAATTATCATTGACTGAATGCCATATGGTCAATGGATAGATGATGTATCACAATTCTTCTGGTGGGAAAATAAATTTTAATGGTAGATTTTGATGTTCCAAAGAAAGAAAAAAAAGGAATGCTGATATTCTGCAATTCTTTCTTAGTTTGTAACTAACTGTTACACTTAAAAAATATTGACAGTGGCACCAGGTTGGCTCAGTGGGTTAAGCCTCTGCCTTTGGCTCAGGTTGTGATCTTGGGGTCCTGGGATTGAGTCCCACACAGGGCTCTCTGCTCAGCAGGGAGCCTGCTTCCCTCTCTTTCTCTGCCTGCCTCTCTGCCTACTTGTGATCTCTCTTGTGTCAAATAAATAAAATCTTTAAGAAAAATAAATAAAAAATAAAAAATATTGACAGTATTAGTATTTAGCATTTCACTTTGCATTCTCTGTCAGTTGGACAAACTAGATTATGCTGCAGTAAAACAACTTCTGTGTCTCAGTGAGCTAAAAGAAGGAAGGTTATGGCTTGCTCCTGGCTTATGTTCATTATTAGGCATGAGAGAGGCTTTGCTTATCACAATCACTTAGGGACTCAGGTCAAAAGAGCTTTTGTCATTTCAAATGTTGCTGGCCAACATGGTAGAAGGGAAAAAAAAAAAAAGAAAAGCTTTGCGGGGTCTCAAAGTGCCAATTAAATTCTTCAAGTTGGAATTTGAAAACTATCATTTGCATTAATAAATACTTACATGAAATTTCATTCTACCAGTGCTACAACAAGGGGGCAGAAATTACAATACTGCTATGTTTCTGGAAAGTGAAGAGCAGGAAATACTTGGTGAATAACACTAATGCAGAGAACGTGTTTTCTTTGGAGTTTTAGACAGACCCTTTGCAGAAGAAAGCTAAACCATAAGAAGTCATTGAAATCAGTGTTTCTCAAACTGTATGTTCTTAGGAATATCTCTGAAGATGTTTAAAGTTGTTTATTAAAAAAACAACACTTGTAAACCAAAGTAATTGGGACAATTGTATATGCTAGGTCTAATAACTAAAAATTCTACAAAATCACTAAGTTTTTAGCTCAGAGTTACTTGAAATTGTAACTTCTCTTTCTCTTTCCCCCACTCCCTGCCACCCCTGCAATTTGAGAAATACTAGTGCTCCACAGGACAGTTCTATAAATCCCAGTTAAGAGCAAGAGACAGTGAGTGATTTACTGCAAGTCCTCTATTGACACTTTTTACTAGATCACTGTCGAATTATATTCAATGTTCTCCATGAAAGCACATTCTCTAGGAACAGATTACAGGAATTTAGTAAGACTAGGTTTTTCAGCACACTAATTTTCTTGCTCTTCCCTCCTTTTTTTTTTTTTTATTAGATTTTTTTTGAGTTTTTTTTTTTAAACTTTATTTAAGCTTTATTTAAACATATAATGTAACCCCACCCCCCTCTCCCAACCCCTCTTCCCCCCACCCCCCTCAGTTTGTTTTATGACATTAAGAGTCTCTTTTGGTTTTTCTCCCTCCCGATCCCATCTTCTTTCATTTTTACTTTTCCTACCACCTTAACTCCCACCCCCGTTGCATCTCCACTTCCTCATATCAGGGAGATCATGTGGTAGTTGTCTTTCTCCAGTTGACTTATTTCGCTAAGCATAATACGCTCTAGTTCCATCCATGTCGTCGCAAATGGTAAGATTTCATTTCTTTTGATGGCTGCATAGTATATTTTATTGTTGTCATGACTTTTAAGTAACAAAGCCCTGAGAAATCTGGGAAAATTTAGGAGCATCTTTGTGAACAGTATATAATCTTTCATTCATGGTATACATCTTTTTATTTGTAATAATTATTTGGAAAAGTCTGTTAAACTTTCATGAGATTACTACTAAATAAATTCTAGAAACATTTTGTTAATTGATTGAATTTATCTCTACTAGTTATTACTGTGGCACTAAATATTCAACATGTTAAATGAGCATGTGAAGTGAAAATAAAGGCCAGCTTGCTTAAAAAATCAGAAGACCCTAAAAGGAAAGACTACTTTAAAAAGTTAGTAATGGTCACATATTTAGATTTTCCCAATAAATTCCTTATTTTCACTTATCAGCATATCAAGAATATGGCTCTAATCAGCTCCCTACTAACGTTATTTTTCATTAGCTCATCACTTGGCTCTGATTGCTATAAAACCTTCAGCTTTTAACTGAAGTCACTTCTTTATGGCTAACTTCATCCTCAATCCAAACTCTGTTACATCTTATTCATATACACAATTTATTTCTGCTTCATAATACTCCCCACAGTTTAAAATTTGCTGTTTATTTGTATGCTTCTTACAACCAGATGTCTCCTTAAGTCCCACAACCTCTCAAGATGTAAAAATCCATGAAAGCAGGACAGTGACAGTTTTGTATACTGTTGTGCCTCTACCTGGCATAGAGAGAGATCCACAGAAGAGGTCCCTATACACGTAGTGAATGAAAGAATGAAACACTTGATACCTAGTAGTTTTGTGCTTGCATGTGCACCTTGTACTTCAAGTTCCTAGATGCAGTCTCTGTGTTTTGTTTTTGGCTTTTTTTTTCTTCATAATGAAAGAATTTAGCAAGTAAACATGCATAAAATTTTTGAAGGGAAAATTTGCAAAGAAAAGAAAAATGAATTAATACCTGAATGAATGGATACTTCAATCCATTTATTCCACTTGTGTTCAACTAGCAGAGTAGATTTGCAAATATTTTTGCTTTGCTTTGTAATTTAGAAATGCAGGCATACCTTGCAGATTTCAAGGTTTCAGTTTCAGACCACAACAATAAAGCGAATATTGCAATAAAGCAAGTCAAATGAATTTGTTGGTTTCCCAGCACATATAAAAGTTATTTTTTACTGTACTGTCATCTGTTAAGTGTGCAATAGCTTTATCTAAAATAACAATGTACATCCCTTAATTAGAAAATTCTTTATTATTAAAAAAGTCTACTCATCAACTGAAATTTCAGTAGTTGTAATCTCTTTACTGGTGGAGGGTCTTGCCTTCATGTTGATGGCTTCTGACTGCTCAGGTTGGGAGTGGTTATACACTTTTATAAAATAAGAAAACAATGAAGTTTGCTGCTTCATTTGACTCTTCCTTGAACAATATCTCTGCAGCATGTGATGCAGTTTCATATCCTTTTCCTCACAGCTGAACTTTCAAAGTTGAAAGTCAATGCTCTCAAACCCTGCTGCTGCTTTACCAACGAAGTTTGTATGATATTATATATCCTTTTTTGTCATTTCAGCAATCTTCACAGCTCCTACACCAGGAGTGGATTCCATCTCAAAAAACCCCTTTCTTGGCTCATCCATAAGAAGCAACTCTTTACCCATGAACTTGAATGATGAGATTTCAGCCATTCAGTCACATCTTCAGGTCTACTTCTAGTTCTCCTGCTATTTCCACCACATCTGCAGTTATTTCCTCCATTGAAGTCTTGAACACCTCCACGTCATCCATAAGGGTTAGAATCTACTTCTTCCAAAGTCCTGTTAGTGTTGGTATTTTGACCTCTTCCCATGAATCACAAATATTCTCAATGGCATCTTGAATGGTGAATCCTTTCCAGAAGGCTTTCAATTGACTTTGCCAAGATCCTGCGGAAAAATCACTACCTATGTCAGTTATAGCCTTCAGAAACATATTTATTAAATAAGACTTGAAGGATGTTATTCCTTAGTCTATGAACTGCAGAGTAGCTGTGTGTTGGAAGACATGAAAAAAAATTTGTCTTATGGTACATCTTCAACAGAACTCCTGGGTGACAAGGTGCTCTGCCAGTGAGCAGTAATATTTTGAAAGACATTTTTCACCCCCTAAGCAGTAGTCCTCAAAAGTGGGTTTAAAATATTCAATAAAACATGTTGTCAACAGATGTGCTGTCATCCAGGCTTTGTTTTCCATTTATAGAGCATGGGCAGAATAGATTTAGCATAATTCTTAAGGATCCTGGAATTTTGGGGATGGTAAGTGAGCATTGGCTTCAATCTAAAGCTGCATTAGCCCCTTACAGGAGAGTCATCTATTCTTTGAAGCTGTGAAATCGGATGATGACTTCTATTCTTTAGCTAAGAAAGTCTAAATGTCATCTTCTTCCAGAATAAGGCTGTTTCATCTACACTGAAAATCTGTTGTTGAGTGTAGCCACCTTCTTAAATTATCTTAGCTGGATCTTCTGGATAACTTGCTGCAGCTTCTCTCTCAGCATCTTCTGCTTCAGCCTGCACTTTTACAATATGGAGAAGGCCTCTTTCCTTAAACCTCATGAATCAAACTTTGCTAATTTTCAAGCTTTTCTCCTGCAGCTTCCTCCCCTCTCTTAGCCTTCACAGAATAGAAGAGAGTTCAGGTCTTCCTTTAGATTAGGCTCTGGCTTAAGGGAATGCTGCGGCTGGTTTGATCTTCTATCCAGACTACTAAAACTTTCTCCATATCAGCAATGACAATTTTTCACTTTCTTATTTATGTATTCACAGGAGTTCCTTCAAGAACTTTCCCTCTGTATACACAACGTGACTGTTAGGCACAAGAGGTCTAGTTTTTGTCCTATCTTGGCTTTTGACATGCCTTTCCCATTAAGCTTAATCACTTCTAGCTTTTGATTTAAAGTGAGAAACATGTGACTCTTTTTTTCACTTGAACACTTAGAGGCCATGTAGGGTTAATAATTGGCCTAATTTCAACATTTGTGTCTTAGGGAAGAGAGAAGCCTGAGGAACAGGAGAGGCAGAGAAATGGCCACTTGATGGAACAGTGAGAAGACACACATTTATCATTTAAATTTGCTATCGTCTATGGGTCCGGCTCCTGGCACCCCAAAACAACTTCAATAAGAATATCAAAGATCAGTGTTCACAGATCACCATACCAAATATAATAATAATGAAAAAGTTTGAAATGTTACGAGAATTACCAAAGAGACAAAATGAGCTGATGATGTTGAAAAAATGGAGCCCATAGATTTGTCTGATGAAGGGTTGCTATTACCTTTCAATTTGTAAAAACAAAACAAAACAAACCAAACAAACAAACAAACAGTGTCTGCAAAGCAATAAAGCAAAACATAAAAACATAAGGTAGGCCTGTAGATGTCAACTTCATGAGAGGAAGAATTACTACCTTTTCCTGGATTTATCGAGTACAATTCTCATTATCCAAAGGTAACTAAGCCAATACTGAATGTAATACAAGGAGTTTAAAAATTTGAGGGACTTGGGCATTCATTCACTTTCAGCTCTATTTACCAAGAATTCTCAAAGTGCACCTGAATGGATGATTTTAGTAGTTTGTTTTTCATTGTTTGGAAAACCTCTGATGAATAAAAATTACTATTTTGAGGTCAACTATCAGCAGTTAAAGAACCACTATTATTTGTTAGGTCAGAGCAAATTAGACCAAATCAAACATTTATTTAGTGCTGATTCTAAACTGTCTAGTTGTGTTTTCTAGGAGTAGAGGGACTAAAGAATAAAGATTATGAAGAGAAAATAAAATAGCCTTCAGAAATACAAAGTTAATACATAACATTCACAAGGCTGAGAGAGAAAATGTTGTATGTTGGGCTTAGCATGTGAAAAATGTTTCAGGCGAAGAGTAATAATTTTGGGACAGTAAAAGCAATTCTGTAAAACAGCCACTCATGATAATTATTTTGTCAATTGGCTCTAAATTGCAATAAAGCCTTATATTATTTAGGTTTATTATTTAGCTGAGCCATTTTTCACCAAAATGGGTAATTTCACTATGAACCTGTTTCTCTTTTTGTGTAGTTTGAGATGTTTATTTTTGAGTTTAATAGAACAAAATGAATCAAAAAAGTATAACTTTAAGGCACTCATCTTTTAACCTAGATTTACATAAGAATATTTATGATGCTTGGTATTCTTTAATATTACTGGTCAAAATATTTGTAGGCACACTGTACAGAAGACATTAGCCTGATTTTAAAATCCTTAATTTCCAAGCATTTTAGTAATTCTATTGTGGATAACCTCTTATAGTTCAGGTCATTTTTGTAGATGCCAAATTTAAGAAAATTGAATATCTAAAGTGAATAGCAGAAGACTATAGCTGAATTTTTCCTTAGCAAAGAAATTATTAGCAATGAAATGTCTTTCCTTATAAAATCTTTCATTAATTTCTTAAAGTAAATGTTTGGGTTTATGATACTAAAGTTGATTTTCTTCCTTAATAATAATAATCTATATATTCAAGTTACAGATTCTAGAATTTTAAATTAGATTAAGCCTACTGACTAAAAATACAATTAAATGAAAGTTTATGTAATGGCATTTTCTTTAATGTTAGGAATATTATATCTTCAGTTTGAAGAGAGTGAGCATGGAAAACTTCTCCAAGTTTCCTAGTTAAGCAATAATAAATAATGATATCATTTTTCCTATAATGAGCTACATGCAACAGATTTCAATAGTGTGAATCTATATTCATGATAAAGAAGTAAAAACACTGAATTTTTCAGCTATATCTGAGTATACCTAAGTAGCTGTCCTTAACTTGGGCCTTCCCCTTTATTGAGACATATTTTGCCAGTGGTACATTCTGAGCATTTTGGGTACAAAAGATTCACCCCGAAGCCTCCAAACATGATTAATTCTGAAAGAAGCTAAAGAATATTAGAATGTTAGGGATCTACATTTTATTTATTTATTTATTTATTTAAAGATTATGTTTATTTATTTGACAGAGAGAGACACAGCTGAGGGAGTGGGAGAGGGAGAAGCAGGCTTCCCGCCAAGCAGGGAGCCTGATGCAGGGCTCTATCCCAGGACTCTGGGATCATGACCTGAACCAAAGGCAGACGCCTAACAACTGAGCCACCCAGGAGTCCCAGGAACCTATGTTTTAGACACTGCGTGGTATCACATACCCAAAAAAGAATATCTATTTGGGAGGTGCTTGTCCTTGGGAAGTTAAGTGTTGTCCATGGTGTGAGTCAGAGAAAAGGAGGAAAGCAATAGTAAGCAAACTAGTTAGGCCTGGCTCTGGCTTACCCTGTGAGTTAGGGAGAGATGTTAGATAAGACAAAGATCTTAAAGTATGGTGTTCACAACTTTCTTACCAGCAAAAGAGCATTTGGATTTTGCTCACTCAACTGCTTCCCTTTTGCAGACCATTCATTCCCCAACCTTCAAACTCTTCCCCCTTTCCTTGAGCACATGAGAAAGACACAAAATTTTGACGTGACTTCTAGCCAAGCTTCATAAATGCAATGCTTCTCTGGGTCATCTTGCATAGATGACACTTGCATTTCAGGGACTTAAGTGTCTTCAAGCTTCATTACAATCCAGCCATGTCTATCAAGTTTAGAGATTACATGGGCCTTGGGGACAAAGTCACAGAAATACAAAATTGTCTGAAACTGTATCTGTACTTTGTGTATCCCTGCAAAACTTGGTGTGATCTATCAATGAGTTCAGAAATTTTAGATCTTAATTATTGTTCTTTTATTAAGGTGTGATTAATCTATTTCATAAATATCTTTATGGGTTTTTTAAAAATAAATTATACATACAAACACACACATGTATATTGAAACACTAATCTGGGAGAGAGGCATATTTTCATTTTAAACTCTACACAAGGTAAAATTACTCTCTTTGGATTGATTGTGATATTAGGAGAAGTCAAACAAAGATTATTACATTTATTCCAATTTAAGCTTTTTATTCATTTTCCAATAATTGCACTTCAGAAGCCTCAAAGATGTGCTCTCAAATTTTAAGAACCTTGGGGAAATTAGCCAGTTTTGTAGTAATAAATTAATGATAATGTTGAAATAACCTTTTCCAAGGTAACATAAAAGGCTGTGGCAATGTTCTACTTTCTCAGGAACAATGCAAGTTTTTAGCTAACCTGGAATAAAATCTGTACATTTTCCTTCTAGAAAAGAGCAATAACAATTTAAATTCTCTGAGTGACATTCTATTTGGTTTCACAGTAGCAAAAGTATTGGTGGGTCTTTCACATCCTTAATTACTTCCCTAATTGCATAGTGAAACTACACTATTGATCAAGGTATTGTTGCTATCCTTTGGCAATTGGCATACATTGGGGATGGGGGTGGTGACATGTGTGATATTATCAAATATAATGCAATGATTTAAACTCTGCTATGGAAAACCATAATATCAACTTCTAATCCCTACAACATAAAAGCTTTTATTTCTAAGGATACAAATTACTGTTCTTTCTTCCTTCTCTATTGTTTCATTGTGTTGCTGCACACATACAATTTATCACAACACATTACACTTCACAGGACCTTCAAGGGATATTCATGAAATAGCCAAGGAAGTCTGTCTTCAAGGAGTTTCTATTTAATTGATCCCTGTTTTATTTGCTGATAAGGCATGACTAATGCAGCATTCATAAAATAAGTAAAACAAGTAAAAAAGTTAAAAGAATGCAATAATTTGGAAGACATTACCTTTTTAATTCAAAAAATTCTAACAAATCTGAAAATGATCAGAAACTCCAAGGTACAGGGTTTTCGTATTCATTTTTTATGTTTATCATATTTTTCATATTTATCATATTCATTTTATCTTCATTGCATTGTGTTTGGCACATATGGGCAATCAATAAATATTTATGAAATGAGTACATGAAGACAGACAACAAGGAGAAGCCTGATGTAAACTTAGAGGGATCAACTATTCTATCATTGATCTTTTATAATAGGAGTGTGAAGATGTCAGGGGGACATAAAATAGGCCCCACGGAAACACAAAATATGGCACTAGTTTTCAAGAAGCTAAGGTAATAAACTTCACCAGTTACTGGTTCCTAGTCTCCTCTTCTCTATGGGTTATAATCGTATTTCTAACTTTAATAGTGAATGAAGAAGATGCACTATGTAAGTATCTCACTATCAAAAAGTAACAGAATTTGGAAATTTTTCTTGTTACCATTAATTAGTAATTTATTAAATATCTACTAGGATATCGTTCTATACTCAGATTAGTAGAGGAGACCAATTACAGTTAATTGTGCCATGTGATATTAAAAAAATAAAAGTTTAAAAATGGGCCATACCTATCACAAATATTTTGGTCTGTATGGACTAAGTGTGACTTTATTTTTGATCCATTTGGCTAAAAAAATACTCTATAGGGTGTTGTGCTTAAATTGTGCCTCGCAAAACTTATGTTCATGTCCTGACCTCCAGTAGCTGTGAACATGGCCTTATTTGGAAATAGGGTCTTTGTACATGAAATCAAGTCAAGGTGAAGTCCTACTGTCAACAGAGTAGGCTCTAAATCCAGTATCTGTTATCATTCCTCATAAGAAGACTGAATTTTTGGTGCAGAAACAAGGACAGAGAGAAGGTAGTTATATGGAGATGTAGGGAAGACTGAAACTCTGCTGCCCCAAACCAAGAAATGACAAGGATTGACCACAACTATCAGAAGCTAGGAAGAGACAAGGGACGATCCTCCTCCAGACCCTTTAGAGAGACCACTACTCTGTCTACAGTTTGATTTCAAATATATAGCTTTCAGAACTGTGAGAGGACATATTTCTGTTCTTTTAAGATACAAAGTCTGTGATATTTTGTTACGGCAGCTCTAGGACATTTAGACAGAGAAGAAAGAGACACGTAGAGGAAGAAAAGAAGCATATACAACTACAAAGATAATTTGAGGCATGCCAAATACTTAACAAACTGTTCATTATAGAAAAAAAAATTGAAATTAAATGAATGTGTTGATAGTGTAAGACTGGGAGAAGGAATGTGTCTTCTGCATCCTCCACAAGGCTCAGGGACTTTTCCAATTTCAGACCTTCTTCTTGGGTTCATCCTCTTTTCTCAGCAGTTTTGTAGTGTTTCCTACTCAAATTAATATCCTGATTCATGTTCCACTTCCATCATTTACTATCTGGATAAACTTGGGAAACTTCCTGCAATAGTTTGCTAGAGTGGCTATAACAAAGCACTAACAGAAATTTATTTCCTCACAATTGTGGAAGCTTGAAGTCTGAAATCTTTTCTTAAGTCCTCTCTCCTTGGCTTGGGGATGGCCTTCTTGTTCCAGTGAGTTCATATGGTCTTCTCTGAGTGTGGGTCTGTGTCCCAATCTCCTTTTCTTTTATAAACACCAGTCATACTAGATAAATACCTAACCTAGGGACATCATCTAACCTTAATTGCCTCTTTAAAGACCCCACCTCCAAATATAGTCACATTCTGAGATATTGAGGGTTAGGACCTTAATATATGAACTTGGAGGGGGAAACACAGTTCAGCCTATAATACTTTATGTCTGTTTCCTCATCTATACAAAAGTGCATCCCAAGACTATGAATCTAGATTTGTTATGAGGATTAAATGAAAGGAATAAATGGGACCATGCCTGGTAAATTTTAAGCATGAGGTACACTTTAGGTATCATTACTATTATTGTGAGTTGATGGGTTTCAATGAAGATTTATATTCAATTAAGATCGTTTCTTGTTCTATGGTTCAAATTTCTCTCTGCATCTTAAAGGTGAATTTAAAATATGTACAGAATAAGATGGGAGAGACTGAACAGGATGCAATCATCAAGAGATCTTTGAAACAGGATTTAAAAAAATAAAATAAAAGAAGTGAAAAGCAGATGCCTAAGACTCTATTTAAAAACACACCCAGAGTTAACTATGTTTTATTATTATTTAATAATTATTTTAATTTTATATTATTTTAGTAAATATTATTTTACTTAACAATATTGTTTATATGTTTTTTTTAATTTAATTTAAAATTTTTTCAGTGTTCCATAATTCATTGTCTATGCACTACACCCAGTGCTCCATGCAATATGTGCCCTCCATAATACCCACCACCGGGCTCACCCAACCCCCCCCCCACCTCCAAAACCCTCAGTTTGTTTCTCAGAGTCCACAGTCTCTCATGGTTTGTCTCCCCCTCTGATTTCCCACAACTCACTTCTCTCCATCTCCCAATGTCTTCTGCGTTATTCCTTATGCTCCACAAGTAAGTGAAACCATATGATACTTAACTCTCTTTGCTTGACTTATTTCACTCTACATAATCTCTTGCAGTCCCATCCATGCTGATACAAAAGTTGGGTATTCATCCTTTCTGATGGAGGCATAATTTACTCCATTGGATATATGGACTATATCTTCTTTATCCATTTGTCTGTTGAAGGGCATCTTGGTTCTTTCTACAGTTTGGCAACTGTGGCCATTGCTGCTATGAACATTGGGGTACAAATGGCCCTTCTTTTCACCACGTCTGTATCTTTGGGGTAAATACCCAGTAGTGCAATTGCAGGGTCATAGGGTAGCTCTATTTTTAATTTCTTAAGGAATTTCCACACTGTTTTCCAAAGTGGCTGCACCAACTTACATTCCCAATAAATGCTGTGTCTTTAACCAAGGACTGTGATTAATTCAATTCTGCCTGCGTAAAAAGAAAATAAAGAAGTAGGGAGTGATAACTAAATTTGAAGTAATAAGAATCTGCAGAATTATACAACTCTACCAATTACCAGAATTATATAAACCTCCATTTTCCCATCATTAATAAAGGAATGACCATGATATTTTCTTCACTAGGGTGTTGTGAAAATCAAATAAAATATATACATATGTATATATTTATATATAAATGTATGTATGTTTATATTTTATATATATGTAAATAATATAAACATATGTAAATATATATTTATACTTATGTTTTATTTAATAAACAAATAACAAGTAAAACAAAAAACAAAACCTTGAGGGGCTCAGTTCTCTTCCTACTATCTTAGAAATAGTTTAATATTTGAAGAATTTCTAAGTATCTGTGTTATAGTTAGGGTAAATAATTCTAAAGCTTTATGATACAAGAGATCTGGATTTTATTTCCAACTAAATCTTTTTATTCCTAAGTTTTAAGATCAGTAAGACAGCTTTATAAATAACTCTTTTGTCTAAATGTGCTCTTGCATTTTAATATTTTTTTGTAATTTTCAAAGTACTCTTCTATATAATGTTTATTTCAGCCTGATAATAGTATAGTAAAATATGTATAACAGACTTTATTATATTTCCTTTATAATAAATGAGGAAATAAAATGATAATATATTTGAGTTTTTCAAGGTCATACTACTAAGTAGGGATGAATTGAGAAGTCGGCATGCTTCATTCTTTCCACGGTGCTATATATGTTTTAAGTAAATGATTCCCACTATTGTTGGGAAAGTAAAAATATATTTTGCAAAGTTATTTAAACCAACAAACATACTTTGAAAATATATTTTTACCTTTATGTTCATCTCAGTAAGAAATCAAGAATAATAACGTACCAGCCATTTGAAAATAAATCAAGTTTCACATCCTAAAAGATTCCATAGGAAGTTCGTAGTTTATTTAGATCACACAGTTGCTCATCCATAGGTGGAATATGGAACATAATCATGATAATAATGATGATGGTAATGATACCATGAGCAACACAAAGGGCTGAAAGGAACAAATATTGTCCTTCAGTATAGGATGATAAATAGCTCTTTGGAGATAACAAAGATAATTTTGTCATAATTAGAAAAGAGCTTTGGACATGTAAGTAGATGTGAGCAGCAAAGATTATGGAATTGGTATGCAGAAGACAGGTCTTAAAACAAGATTTAAACATGATCTTCTTATAAATGCTAAAAAAAAATCACAGGATATTACTTAAAATTAAATTAGAGAAGGGGTGCCTGGGTGGCTCAGTGGGGTAAATTAGAGAAGGTAGCTCAAGAAAACATATAATGAGCTTAAAAGAGAGGGTCATGTGGGTAGAAGAGCAGCTTATTTAACTAGACAAGAGGGATTAATGCACAATTTAGACTACATTATTATTCTAATATTGTCAGACTTCAGGCTCATATCCAAGATACCTTCTTTTTTTTCCTTAACATATAGAAATGTATAAATTAGCTCACCATTTCAAAGCATTGTTTTAAATTCTAACTTATTTAGAAACTGTGAGAGCTTTATAAATTATGCCATTATGATGTATAATGGATAGACTTCCTTTGTGGCAAAATATGTTAATCCTACTTTATAAATGACTATTCCATGATCTTATTAATAGAACTTCAACTTGGCTTATAACTTATTTTCATTATTCCCATAAGAGAAGTTTAAAATCTAGTCTCTAAATCAAATTAATGAATTAATACACACACACACACACACACACACACACACACATTTAAAGCAAATGATAAATCACAAGGGAAACAAATATAGTTCCTCATTCATGATTCATTAATTCATTCACTTCTGCTTCCAATCATTCATTCACCAAATATTTTGGTGTGTACTTACTATGTGTTAGTAACTGGGGTGTAGCAATGAAAAAAAGATACATAAGCCTTGACCTCATGAAGCTGAATTTCTTATACAAAGCCGACAATAAACAACATAAACAGCTCAAATGGATAATATCTTACATACCAGTAAAGACTATATAAAAACAAATGTATGGTTTGCTTGTTTTTTTAAAAAGATGATCTGTGAAAACCTCAATAAGATGGAGATGTTTGTATCTACGATATCAGTAAGCAAGAAAACCATGAGGATGTACGGAGTAAGTACAGTTGGAGTCAAGAAGTTAAAAAGAAAACAACAAATGCAAAAGACCTGAAAATCATGCACGTGAAATGTTCAAAAAGATTGGCATCTTAATAAAACAGTACTTTACAAGTCCAATAAGTGTGTATTGAATCAATCAAAGATATGGTCACATTCATCCATTAATTCTCAGGCAATTTTAAGACATTTACCTGTTGGATGTAGGAATTAAATTGAAATGAACTTAGATAAGGACAGAAAAGGAGAGTCATTTCTCTATATTATCTATATATTTATAACTCTATTTTTATATTTCTGTCTGTATCTATATATGTATCTAGATATATAATCAAAATATATCATATAATATAGATATATAATGATTTATAATTATATATTATATATATCCAGATATACAATAATAACATAACATATATAGATATATAACTTTCCTGTGGCTGCTGTAACAAACTCCCACAAACTTTTTGGCTTAAAACAACAGAAATGTTCTTCCACAGTTCTAGAAGCCCAGGTTTGAAATCAGTGTCATTGGGATGAAATCAAGGTGTCAGGGGGGCCTCACTTTCTCCAGAGGAGCTAGGGGAGGATTAATTCCTTGCATTATCCAGTTTCTCTCTCTCTCTCTATATATATATATATACATATATAGAAATAAAATTCATATATATATATATATATATATAT
>ML103919.1:53323-137555 GCA_003697995.1 Taxidea taxus jeffersonii
TATATATATATATGAATTTTATTTCTACTTCCTTGCCTGTGCCTGGATGACTGATGGATGAACTGATGAAGAAGTTGGTGAGCCATTCCATTCAGATTCTTTTCCACTGGAATTTTTTTTTTTTAAGATTCTAATGACGGCGCCTGGGTGGCTCAGTTGGTTAAGCGACCGCCTTAGGCTCGGATCACGATCTTGGAGTCCTGGGATCAAGGCCTGCATCAGGCTCTCTGCTCAGCAGAGAGTCTGCTTCTCCTTCTGACCCTCCCCTTCTTATGCTCTCTCTCTCTCTCTCTCTCTCTATCATTCTCTCTCTCTCAAATAAATAAATATATTTTTTTAAAAAAATAAAGACTTTATTGATTTGACAGATAGAGGGAGAGCACCAGTAGAGGGGAGGAGCAGAAGGAGAGGGAGAAGTAGAATCCCCGCTGAGCAGGGAGCTGATGCAGGGGTGTATCCTAGGCTCCTGGGATCATGACTTGAGCTGAAGGCAGATGGTTAACAAACTAAGGCACCCAGGCATCCTTTCCATTGGAGTTTTTAAGCCATTATTTGCATTATAACTTTTTTTTATACTCCTTAAGGAAAAAAAAAAATCTATCAAGTAGAATAAGAAAAGGAATTCTTAAAAGATCTCAGGATCAAAGTTCTGTGATTGCATTTTACAAAAGAAAAATACTTTGAGTTTATTGTTGGACAACTGCAACATGGGGAAATTGGAAAACATGCCTTACACATGGGAAGTGGTTCAACATGTGTGTTTTCATGGTGACAGCTGATCTGGAGCTAGACATATGCAAAGTAGTTGCAACTTAAACAAGTATACACACATACATATCTATGAAACTATGAAGAACTTTCAAGTAGCTATGTAAAAAAGGAAATAGATTGTGAGCTAATGTAAATAGGAGAACTGAATGCATTTCCCAAATAAATTTAGAAAGGCCGTTACATCCTTTTTTGAGTAAAAATATGCTTATATAAACATAAATAATAATTTAATAAAAACAATAGGTATTATATTATAATATTAATTTTTAGAGTCATTTAATATATACATTTATAACACTAAAAAAAGAAAATTTTAACGATTTTTTGTTAGCTATTTAATTTCATCTGTGCCATGCTTTTGTTTTCCATTAGAAAGTCCTATTTGGGAATTTTGTAGACCTTGTGAGATTGAATTAAAATCAGAATACCTATTTTGTCACTTCAACCCTTTATCTCAGAATAGGAAAAACTAGAAAATCTTGTGCAACATCCATGAAAAATCATCTTAGACAGGTACTCTAATTATATAAGGAACATGAACAAAAGAAGAGAATGTTAGAGAAAATTGAGGTACTCAAAACATGTATTGTTCTCACTAATCAAATTTCAAAACAGCAGATTTGACAAAAATACTCTGAAAAGATTTCTCTCTCTCTCTCTCTTTTTTTTTTTTTTTAGTTTGAATTTATGGAGGCCAGAAATTTAAACAAAGATTGTTGACATGATTTTTATAGTCTGCCAACCATTTATATCAGTTGAAGACAAAGATTTTTGGTAATTGCTAAAGCTATGAATCTGAATAAAAATATTGTATCAAAAGGTGAGCAATATTCTTACATGTGCTATCAGTAAATGAAAGTATTTTTAGTATTGCCACGAGCAGTTTAGTGACCATGGAAGAAATTAACCACTGACAGTGCTGAGAAGTAATTGTTCTATACTATGCTCTCAAACTCAAATTCGGTTGATAACATTTTTAAATGAAATATGATTACTTATCTCCAAGCATAACTTATTATCTATTATTTTCTTTATTGAAATGTAGTTGGCACATGATTACGTTTGTTTCAGGTGTACTACATAGTGATTTGACAAGTCTATATATTATGCTATGCTCACCACATGTGTAGCTTCCATCTGTCACCAGGCGCTATCACAATGCCATCAATTATGACTTATTATTTATTTTTCAATCAGAGTTATTCATTAAATAAGACAGATATTGGGCTTCAATCTATAAAAATAATCTAAACCTCTTCTTCTGATGAGTCCATTCTATAAGCATACAAACACAATATCATTGTAGATGAGGGGAGAGACTGGGATGAATATTATGTGTGTGTCCACATTCTAATATATTTTCCAGTTTACCCCTCTTAACAATCTCCCATTTGTCTATAATTTATCAATCACCTCACCTTCAAGTCTTGTTTTTGCACCCCTCATTAAAAGTTTTGTTTCTACCATCTCAGCAAAATGACACTTGTCAATTCACTAATAACCTCTGTCTTACCAAATGTAATGGTCAATTGTCTTTTTCAACATTCCTTGAATTGTCAACACCATATGACACAATTGAGGATTCCAATTTTTTGGATCATTTTGCTCAAACTTTCTTGTAGTCGCCACACTTACCTAACTGTCCCTCAACTCCCTGTACGCTTTTCAATCATTTTTTTGTTATCTCCCTTTTTCTTTTTAGCCAAAGTTTTTAAATGTTTGTGTACCACAGCCCTGTCATCAAAATTCTAGTTATCACACTCTTTCTAGTTGATCTCATTTAGTCCCACAAAGTGAAAGACTGGTTAGGCGTTGCTGGCTTCTAGAACATCTCCCGCCCCAATCTCTCGTCCCCCTCAGCACCAGCAAACTAAAAAAGCTCTGTACTTGACATCACTGCTGGGATGCCTAACTCTACTCAAAATTAGGAGTTTGCAAATAGAAAACTAATTCATTCTGTTAACAATCTAGCTTCCAAATCTTCCATGTCAGTACATGGCATCACCATCAACAAGGCTGATCAAGCCAAAAATTTAAGAGTGCTTCACAAATCTTTTCTTCTACCACATACAGAAGAGATGTATTAGCAATTCTGTCAGCCCTACCCTCGATATGTATTCTCAATATATCCACTTTCCTCAGTTTCTACTTTTTAATTTAAGCCACCATCATCTTTCATTTGGGCCACAGAAATAGTCTATCATTTCCTTCCTTGTTGTTAGCCCATTCTTCACACATCAGCCAAAGTAACCATTTTAGAAAGTAAATCAACAGTGCTTTAGCTTGATTCTCACCAGAAGCAGATGCTAGACAAAGGTTCATGTGAGAGAATCTTTTTTGGAAGTAAAATGACATATAAGATGGGAGTGGAAAAGTACAAAAAGGAAGGAAGACAGTCTATAAAGCCAGCGATCTCTATGGCTTATTAAGGCTTAATGCCCAAAGAAACTCTGCATAATGGATCCTCAGAGTTATCCTACCAGAAGGGTAAGAGAGCTGTGGTATTTATATACAGCAGTCATTGCCTGAGGGGTGCCTCAGGATTTTCAGTACATTTGCCTACTAGCGCGAGAGCAGTTCATCCTTCCAAAGCTTCAGGGAAAGCCCCAGATGAAGATATGCGGATATGGACAGTTGAAAATTGGCTGAAGAATATTTAAGGGGATGTGGGCAGGGTATTTAGGCCAATTTTTTCCTTTTCTTCAAAAGCTTGGCAACATTTTCTTATTTCATTTCATATAGAAAAATTTCCATTCCCTCAATATAGTCTGTTGGCCAGCTGGCTGGTTTGTTTTTCCAGCCTGGGTCATCCATTGCAGATCCTTACTAAAACAGTTTTTCTGCATTAGCTCTTCCGGACTTTCACCTGGAGTAAGCCTTATCATTCAGAACTCAGCTCCCAAGGCACTTCGAAAGTAAAGCATCTCCTATCCATCCTAATTAACTAGAGGAGACACCAGTTCTATACTAGCACACTCCCTTTTATTCTGTTTACCTATTGTATTTTTTCTTAGTCCTTATCATTATCCAAATATATGTTTATTTGATTTCAAAATTTACTCTCCACCTCAGGAAAATGTAGGCTCCATGAGAAAAAGGAACTTAGTCTGGTTTAGCACTATATCCCTAGTGTTTTGAACAATGCCTGGTACATAATAGGTGCTCTAAAAATTACGGAATAAAAAAAAAATTACGGAATAGTTATTTTGGTTAACTCAAAGTATGACAATTTATTTTTTGGAGCATTTTATTTATTTATCTATTTTAGGGAGAGAGAGAGAGCGCCAACATGAGGGGAATGGGGAGAGGCAGAGGGAGAGGGAGAAGCAGGTTCCCTGATGATCAGGGATCCCAGTGCTGCGCTGGATTCCAGGACCCTGGGATCATGATCTGAGCCAAAGGCAGGCGCTTAACCGACTGAGCCACAGTATATTTTTCTTATTTTCTTATAGCTTCCCTAAGACATAGTATGTGCTTAGAATTTTGGAACACAACATCTGTCTTCAAATAAAAGCTTCAATATTTATGAACTGTGGACCTTGGACAAGTTACCTTACCTGTCTTCTGTAGTACTTACCTCACCATGTTATTGTATTAAATCATATAGAATGTGTGTTATTAGAATCATTAGGGGTGCCTGGGTTAATCATTAGGGACTCAGTTGATTAAGTATCCAACTCTTGCTTTTGGCTCAGGTCATGATCTTAGGGTCCTGAGATCAAGCCCATGGTAGGCTCTGAGCTGAGTGGTGGAGCTTGCTTGGGATTCTCTCTCTCCCTTTGCTTGCCAACCCCCACTCACAAGAAAGAAAGAAAGAATTAGAATACTAGCTGGCAGTTAGTAAGTACTATATAGCTATTAATTGTTAGCTATTGCTTTTTAATAAGCATTACTGTGTCATGTCCAAATATACCTTTTAGATTAAAGATTGAATTAAAACTTTGTTTTACGTTTTGCAGTAGAAAGAGTATATTATCAGATTTGGAACAGAATTAGAGCTGTTCTATTTAGTAGCCCTATGACTAAATTATATCCCATCTTGGAACCTCCATCTTCATCTATAATTGGGATAATAACGCCTGTGAATTAGAGTTGCCATGAAGATTGAATAAAGAATATGTCATGTGCTTGGCTTACAGAAGTTGCGTCCTGCAATATGTATATCTTTTGCCTCTTTCTCACTGCCATTAATTATTTGCATAATTTTTTAAAGATTTTATTTATTTATTTGACAGACGGAGATCACAAGTAGGCAGAGAACCAGGCAGAGAGAGAGGAGGAAGCAGGCTCCCTGCTGAGCAAAGAGCTCTATGCGGGGCTGGGATCATGACCAGAGCCAAAGGCAGACTTTAACCCACTGAGCCACCCAGACACCCCATATTTGCATAATTTTTTAAAAGCCATTTACTCACACCAGGATCATATAAAATAACCAGTGTTTGCCAAATGTAACATGGGAGAGGTGTTCTTCAAAATTTTGGTATGTCTTTTAAACAGAAAAAGAGAGGACATGGAATCCCAAGAAGCATGAAAAATATTTTTTGTTCCCCATGTTTGAAAAGTCCTGATATACTCTTCCATATTATCATCTCTTACAAGTCTAGGCTACAAGTTTAGGCTAACTCTAGTCAACATATTCCATGAGGGAACAACTTTTTGTCATAGAAGATCTGAGACCCTGGAACTCTCTGTGAAATGACATCTAAAACGCTTCCCATTTTAATTTCTGAAATTCTATGACTTTCCTTTTTTTACTAGTGTTACATTTTCATAACACTTGCAATAGCTTAATCCCAACATTTGCTATGTTTGGGGCATGATTCATTTTAGCAATGTTCTTTCCTAACTGCAGCCATAGGCATTGTACTTTCCTTATTGCATTGTACCCTTACTGATCTTCTAAACCTTATTATGCTGAAGTTATCTATATGTCTGCTCTCAAACAATATCATCTTCTCATTGTAGATGTCATATTTGACCTATAGGACCTATAGGTCAAAATTTGCAAGTAATATAGGCAATTCTGTAGCTATACCCAAAGGATGAAGCAAAGGGCCACCATTTCTTTATTATTCTATAGTGATATGAAAGAGTTCTAAAAAAGAAAGAAAGAAAGGAAGAAAGGAAGAGAAGAAGAAAGGAAGAAAGAAAGAAAGAAAGAGAAAAGTTTCAGAATTTCAGAAATAAAAATGTCAAATGGACCAGAGTTGTTTTTTTTTTTTTTTCAGTTTTTCTCATAAATTATTTTCCTCTTGTTACCACTATTGTAGGGGCATGCAAGTCCTCCTACAATATGCTATATTAAGATATACTCAATCTGGTATCAAATTATGCCAAATTTTGCATAATGGTCTATATTATATTGAAATATCACAATATTTTGCAATGTACATAGAATCATTTCTCTTGCTAACACATTGGAGAAAATTAAGAAGAAGTTTTTGTACAGAAAGATACATACATATAATTTAGTAAGAAACAAAGTTAACAAAATAAGACATTAATTAGCAAAATAAGTGTTAAAATCAAGTACAAATACCGCATTACAAAATCTGTGTAAGGCTCATCTGATTTTAAATATCTTCACGGCTTCACTCCTTAGTGGTTTTTACCGTCCTTAAACACCAGATAGATAAGAATTTTCTTAACAATTGAGAAGAGGGCAAGATTTATTAAAATAAAGGATGGTTAGATGCTACTAGTGGTCACTGTAATTCCTTGTGATCTGTCTGGAAGGACAACTTAGCATTTTTTTTTAATTTTTTTTTTTTTTTTATTTACTTGACAGACAGAGATCACAAGTAGGCAGAGAAGCAGGCAGAGAGAGAGAAGGAAGCAGGCTCCCCGCTGAGCAGAGAGCCCGATGCAGGGCTCGATCCCAGGACCCTGAGATCATGACCTGAGCCGAAGGCAGAGGCTTAACCCACTGAGCCACCCAGGTGCCCCAACTTAGCATTTTTTATTCCTAAGACCAATTTCATACTAATTTTTATGGACCCAACTTCTGATCCTGCATCTTTCTCCATTGATCATTCTTTCTTGTTCTTCTATTTAAAATGTTTCCCTTTTCACTAAAATCTACTTTTAATCTCTGCCAAAATGCTTTCTTCCACTTAAAATTTCCTTTTCTTCATTGAAATACACCTACCCATTTTTAATTCTCATGAACTCTTATTTTATATGGCACTGCTCTGACTATAGAAAGAATCAAAAAATAAAATGCACTTTCAGGTATTTTGTAAAAAATTTACTAGCAAGGAGCACCTGTGTGGCTCAGTAGGTGAAGACTCTTACTCTTGATTTCAACCCAGGTCATGATCTCAGGGTTGTGAGATTGAGCCCCATGTCAGACTCCACTCCACACTGGGTGTGAGTCTACTTAAGATTCTCTCTCTCCCTCCCTTCTCCACACTTTTTTCCCTCCTCAAAAAAGGAAAAAAATATTAACAGTTTTTCACTTAATTCTTACCAGTAGATATAATCATTAACCATACACTGAAATTTCTGGGGCTTAGGTGGGATGGAAGTGTGGACAAGCAGGCTCCATGGACACCCAACCAGGGCAGCTGTATAAGGTCCTTTGCTCAGAAAGGCTTTGTGTTTAGGATAATGCTCTTTTTTCACTGCCTTAAACTTCTTCAAAATTTTACATTTGAACTTGTGTTTTCTAAATGAAGTCTAATGGGACAAAGGAATATGCTTTTGAGCAGAAGAGCTACATACCCTATATGCATCCACTGCCATTCTTTGTCTCTCCATCTGCGTGAGATGGTTCTGAGGTCTCACAAGAGCCAAGAAATCTGGCAGGCCCATGACGGGAGTTCAGCAAGACTCAAAATGAGTACGACTCAAGTGTATTGTGTTCACAACTGTGTAAGTGAGGAAAACAATGGCCCCAAGAAGTCACACTTTCCTTTTGAACAAGAATTTGCTTAAAATGCAGTAAGAAGGTAATGGCATTCTGACAAGTGCACATGACTAATGAACCTTGTCATATTCTTTTTTACTTGTGTTACTTCTCTGTATTAACCAAATACCTAATGCTGACATTAATGACAAAAGGAAAATCGGAGTAATAATTCTTCTTCCTTTTAGTCCTCCTTTCTCAATAGTCAGCCACTGATAAGAGGGTTTTGATAGAGAAGGCATTATGCATATATCAAGAAATAAAATAAAAATAGTCAAGTTTGTTTTATGCAACATTTCCACTATTGTGGTAAGAACGAAATACATGTAAGTGCACACAACACGAAATGCAGATTATGTAATTTTGATGATTCTACAAATGAGTGAAGTACTTTTATATTTTCATTTTAAATTGACATTACATATGTAAAGATAAATGTTAAAACTCAGGCAAATAATTCAAAAATGTATTTTTCTTTACATAGAATGATATTAAATGACAAAAAATATGACCTATTGACATAAATGTAATCAATTATATAATTAAGTAGATGAGTAATTTTGTTTGTGCATTTATCTATTTATCTTAAAGATTTTATTTACTTATTTGACAGAGATCACAAGTAGGCAAAGAGGCAGGAGAGGTGGGGGGTAGCAGGCTCCCTGCCAAGCAGAGAGCCCGATGCAGAGCTAGATCCCGGGATCCTGAGATCATGACCTGAGCCAAAGGCAGAGGCTTAAGCCACTGAGCCACCCAGGGGCCCCAAGTTTGCATATTTATTTATAGCAATATATATTCACTCTGTCTTTAATTATATAAAATTATATAAAACTTCCAGCATAATATCAAATTATCACTAACAATAGAATTAATGAAAATAATTTATATTTTTCCATTTTTTAAAAACCTTAGATTATATTGCTATGTGTATATATAATCAAACTATTATATCTATAGGTACTTGAAATAATTCATCTCTGCTTATATAATCAACTCAATACATAGTAAAATTAATACTTTAAATGTACTTTATTGCTTTCAAATTTTAAGAATTATTTTAGTGTGTTTATTTGAAATGCATTTATGAATTTAAATCTCTGAAATAAATATGCTCAAAGAAGACTAGTTTCTACATATATGTGTCTATTCATATATATGAAAGATAGAAATATTTAAGGAAGAGTTGTGTGTACATATATATACCCTTCTTAGATAAATGATAGCATGCAATACACTTTATTTCTCATTATTTTTGTAGCTTCATGGTATTCTATCTTGTTGATGGCATTTATTTAACCAGATGGATTTTTGAATTATTTCCAAAATCTGCCACACAAATAGTCTGTAGCAAATAGATTGTGATCCATTTTTTTATAGTTTTACCAGTTTACCTTCGGAATAGGCTCCTGGAAATGGGATTGCTCAGTTAAATGGTAGAAATGCATATAATATTATGAGACATTGTCATATTCCCCTCCACAGGAGCCATTCCATTTTGCATTCCCACCAGCAAGGTATAACAGTGACTATTCCTTCATAACTTTGCTAATAGGATGTGCCATTAAATCACTAATTAATGTCTCTGCCCAGGAAAAATAGGCATAAGACATAAACAGACAATTTACTGAACAGGAAAACTAAATAGAGAAATAAATCCTTAAGGAGCTGAGCAACAACAACAGAGAAAGGTAGATTACTACTCCAAAACAGTATGTTTATAAATGTATCACATCAGCCAAAATTTAAAATTCTCATCATGACTGTGGCAAAGATGTGGAGACAGAACCTTGGTGCTATGTGTATAGGCATGTTCTGTTCATTTGGAGAACTTTTGGCCTTATATCATCAAGGAAAGATGCCTCTAATTTTAGACTCAAGAGGTCGATTTCTAGGCATATATTCTAGAAAATCTCTCTCATACATATATAGAAGACATGTGTAATAATATATTTTTAAAGATTTTATTTATTTGACAAACAGAGATCACAGGTAGGCAGAGAGGCAGGCAGAGAAAGAGGAAGGGAAGAAGGTTCCCCGCTGAGCAGAGAGCCTGATGAAGGGCTGGATCCCAGGACCCTGGGATCATGACCTGAGGTGAAGGCAGAGGCTTATACCCACTGAGCTACCCAGGTGCCCCGACATGTGTAATAATATCTATTGCACCATTACAATAGAAATAATTTTTTATTAATTAAAATATTTATCTGCTGGAAATTAAAAATTGTTGAGTTATATGATTAAATATCACATTACAACATAATGAATGAACTAGAATTTTAAGAATCAAATGGAAAAATGACAAAATTCTAACCTTACACAAAATTTTTAAAAAGCAAAATGTAGATTAATATTTATAATTAACATAATGATTGATAACATTAAATGCATATATTTTAAATGTAATGTACAGAGGCTATATATGGAAAATGCATGTATATGTGTATAAGAATATTATAGAAATATATAGTATATATTTCTGAAATTATGTAAGTATATAGGAGTATATAAATATTACATGCATGTATTAATGCTAAAAATCAAATAGCACATAGAGTAAATGTATAGACACATAGAATGATTAGCAAAATTTAGAATAGATATCTTTAGGGAGAGAAGGTGATATTCTCTTTAAAAACTCAAACATGTGGTAAATTGCAAAATTTTATGCTTGGAAATGGGTATGCTACTGTTTGCTCTACTATTTCTATACTTTTTGTATGTTGGAAATATTCCATAATTGTTCAAATAAACCTACAAACATAACCACATACATAATTCTATAACCATTAAGTGGATATTGAGTATTCAATAATTTCAAGGTTTTTTATCATCCTGAGAAATTGGGAAGAATTTTGAAAAAACTTTTTTCCAACATTAAAAGACTTTGAATCAACAGAATTCGATTAAAGTGAACCCTCAGTTAGTCAAAAATTATTTGGCTTGTCTTGAAGTTTAAAATGTTGTCATAAACAGAGGGAGAGGTGTGTGGGTGTGTGTGTTTTGTGAAAATTTTAGCTTCTTGGGTCAACTCCAGAGTCACTCAAATTTGTGTTAATCTTTACATCTACCTCTCCAGGACAATACAATGTGGAGAATTTAGTTTCAGAATGAGACTGCTCTAGGCACTGCCAGATTCTCAATTATCAGACAGATTCAATTATCTTCACCTATGTTTTACTTATTAAAGTAGTAAATGAACTAATGCATTTGAGAAAGGAAAGAATTTTGACAACATTTTAAAGCAATAGAATTCACTTGTTAAATGTAATTATTAGAAAATGCAATTAACCAGAACAAATTCTGGTTAATCAGGGTGTTATTATAAAAGTGTTAAATTCCATTATGTCCAAGTTCATTATAAAATGTACTTTATAAAATGTAGACCATAAGTTTGAGAGAATGAAGTAAAGATGAATAATAATAGCATAAATTTAATGTGATTAATTACATAAGGCAGCAAGACATTCAGAGAAGGGATATTTCTGTGAGAATTAGAAGACTATGGGAAAATTTGTAAGGGAATTTTATGTTCTCAGTATTACAAGGGCCTTGATAAGTCCAGTTAATTGGTTTTGAAATCTTGCTGTGAATAAGCATTATCTTAAGTTGATTTGTTGTTATTGATAGGAAATACAGATTTCTGGGTAACTTTATGTGGTGGTGCAGTCAGTTAAGCACCCAACTCTTGGTTTCCACTCAATTCATGATCTCAGGGTTCTGGGATGGAGCCCCGTCCTGAGCCTCTTGTTCAGCCCTGTCTGTGTTCTGCACTTTGCATAGAGTCTGCTTGGGATTCTCTCTCTCTCTCTCGCTCTGACCCTCCCCTGACACTCTCTCTCTTTCTCAAATAAATAAATATTTTTTTAAAAAGTTAGGATTCTTTCAGAAGAAATTGCAAATGTTGAACTGAAGTTACAAATTATTTACTGATAAAATTAAGTTCAAGGTAAGGAAAAGAGCCATATTATAATAAATACATAGTCTGGACATATACTGGTAGGAATTAAAAACTGATTTGCTTGAGACAAGCGAGATGTTGCTAAGGTTATACAAATAATGTAATTTCGTGCATCAAAAAATCAAAAATCAGTTTAAAACACTGCCATTAGCTTTAATTATAGAGTCAATGCAGATTTCTTAGCATAGTCAATGTCTATTGGAGAAGGAAAAGTTGAGATTTTTCAAACTTGTTTTATGTCACTTTAGGGCATAGAAGTTACTGCCTTAAAATATTCTAAAAATTTAACAAAGTAAGTAACAGATGTCAAATAATATTTGATTATTTTAAAGTATGAATAAAATTATGGCATGACATTCCAACAATGCAATACATTCTGAGGCACCTACAAAAGTATAAACTCCTACAGGGAAATAGTTTCCATTGAAAAATGGGGCATGTATTTTAGCTTCTTCCCTATTACACTGAATATGTAAATCTGTGATTCTAACATTTCTCTCTCACTCTCTTTTTGAAAACTCTGATCTGCCTTTGAAGCCCACTTGAGGGCAAACTTGTTCCTTCTCTTACCTGTGCACACACACACACACACACACAAAAAAAAAAAAAAAAAAAATTCATGATAGATTTGAGTTAGTTTATACTGAGATGCACCACCTTTTTTTTTTTTAATATTTTATTTATTTATTTGACACACGGAGATCACAAGTAGGCTGAGAGACAGGCAGAGAGAGAGGAGAAGCAGGCTCCCCGCTGAGCAGAGAGCGGGATGTGGAGTTCCATCCCAGGACCCTGGGATCATGACCTGAGCTGAAGGCAGAGGCTTTAATCCACTGAGCCACCCAGGTGCCCCTGCATCACCTTTTGATGTGGATTAATCTCTCAGTACTTTCTTGGGTTAAATAATGCAAAATCAGACTATGCAAAATGTGTTTAATAATTAGAGAGTTGATATTTATGGGTGCTGGTAGAGTTGCTCTCATTATGTTAGAATCCCATTAAACATGTGAGCAAACATGGTTCTATCAACTAATCAATAGATACTTAGTGTTTTCCATGGAGATCTATATTTTGGGTAACACTGTGATTTTATGATAAAAAGTATCAAATAGAGCTAGGAGTTGGGAAGATCAGGCACAGGTTTGCAGAATAAATATGTCTTAAATTAAGGTCTGTGAAATGAATAGCCATTTGCTAAGCAGCAAGTGGGGAAAGATATTCTAGGCCTGGGCAATGGCATCAGAAAAAGGGCAGTAGTAGAGCACTTCTATCCATTTTGGAACTGCGTCATGAACCTACTTTAATTGCTTTGGAAGCCAGAGTTGCTGGTAGAAAGAATAGGGTCAACTTAATAAACTTAAACTTATGTAGCATTATTTGATGTTTAATTTCTAACTGATGACTCCTCATTTTTTTCTCTCCATCACAGCAAAAACTGTTAACGATGATTGCAACTATTAGTATCATTGCTCACTGCCTGTTACAACTCTGCCTAGCACTTTTAGTCTACGGATTCATTTGATCTTCGCAACAACCTGTTTTGTAGGTATTGTTCACCTCAGTGTATGACTGAAAGAACCATGACTCAAAGAGCTGAAGTAACTTCACGGAGATATTAAGCTCGTGAGTGATAGAGTGGGATGGGAATTCAAGACTGTCTAGCTACCACAAATCGTGTCTCTGTTAAGGTAAAATCACTGTTCTAATTCATGTAGGTAGGAAGAGAGTTTGGGAGGAAACCAACTCACTCTGCTCCCAAGGGCATCTAGAAAAAGTGAACCCAATCCAGAATTGGTATGCCATAAGGAAGAGCAAGCCTTCTTTCCTTTACTAAGTTTTCTGATTATAGAAGTTGTACATACTAGGAATATTTTATTTTATTTTTTTAAGATTTATTTATTTGAGAGAGAGAGAAAGAGCGTGAGTGGGGAAAGGGGGGGAGGGAGAGGGAGAGAGAGAGAGAGACTTCCCGTTGAGCACAGAGATCTCAGGACACTGAGCTCACGATCTGAGACAGAAACCAGGAGTCCTTTGCTCAACTGACTGAGCCATCCAGGTGTCCCAGTGAGAACCTTGTCGGTGATGGAATATATATTTTGTAAATATGAGTCGTGTGCCTGTGTATGAACATGTTATAGACTGAGACCCCATTAATGAATAATCAGTTCATGAGCAAGGGTTTACAATACAGGAATGGTCCCAAAGTTTCAATCTGAAGTTCATGTGCATATACAGATAACATGATAATTAGAAACCGTTCTTCACCTTCTTTAGGGGATTAAAACAAAAACGAGGTTTTAGCAACATCAAAACAACCTAGGCATTGGAACTTAGATGAACCTCAGAGAAAAATGATTTACTTACGTTCCTTTGCCGCTAGAAATCTCTGCTTAGCATGTTAAAAATGCGGACCATGTCAGGGAAGTGGCAAAATGCCTTGTTATACGACAACGGATCTCAGAAGTCTGGGTTGACTGGAACAAGACATGTCTTAGAAACTTATTCAGTTTTTCTCCTGTGCAACACCATTAAATTTAATTACAAAGAAAAACTTATTTTTGTTATACAAATAATATCCCCTCGTAGCCTAATTTAAACTAATTGCCTACACAGTTTTCATTCCAAGGGGAAAAACGAAACTAAAATAAGTGCTGACTTGTTGAAAATGTCTTTAATTATATTAACGCACTGAATTCTGCTTTGACCCTTCTTCAAAAGTTACTTTTAAAATCAGAAATGGTGCGAAGTGTGGCATGCCAGCAATTTGTAAGCTTCACTCCTGCTGTGACCTAGTTTACCCCGTCATTTTTCCTTCTAACATAGAAAATATCTTTTTGCAGAAAAAGCTCTAAGTGTCTACTATGGGATACGAAGACCTCTGTTATTTTTTCCCCTTCATTTTCAATTCTTGTAATATTATTTGTCAGAAGGAGAAAAACCTATCTGTGAATCTGGGGGTAAAAGAAGAACCCATTTCTGGCCTTGGGGATGGAGGGCTTTTTGCATACAAGCCTGCCTAGAGACTAGAAAGTGTGGCATGCACCTTTCATGGAACTCTGTGCAGTATCAATCGTGGAACAAAGGCCTGGTCTCCTGATTTCTCTCACAGCATGGAAGAAATAAGATTTTTAATTGGATTCACTGATGGCCTCACCGGAGCCATGTCCTAGCTGTTATATGGAGGTAATTTTTAAACGACATCAATCAAGCTGCCTACAGGGCATCACACCCCATCATTAACTCAGATCTTGAGAACTGGCTAGAGGAAGGGCTCCTGACACACCAGCAATTGGGAGAAAACAAAGCTACCCACACCAACAGATTGTCAGCCTTTCCCTATGTGCTGCCTTCTCAATCCCTTTAACTCTGGGTAGGGAAAGGGAAAATCCTCTTCAGAATTTTTGTTTCTGTAGTTCTGTGATAGACATATACATAGATGGTGAAAATTTTAGAAGACTATGAAAGGTCTCTGATAATGATTTGTGAGTTCCATTTGACCAGGTGCCTCACAAGCCTTCTTTGAAAAAGTCAGGTGATGTTTTAAAATTTGTTTCATCAAGACCCATGCAGTTCAGAGCTGTTTAAGACTGTGTTCTCATAAGCCTCCTTTTGGAGTCTGCTGTCTGAAAGACAAAAAACCTTTATGTAATAGAGATGAGATGTGAAGTTTAGTCATAAGGAGATTCTTCAAGACCGGCAATAATGACCTTTAGGGTAAGACAATTCTTTGTTATAGGATGGTTGCTTTGTGTGTGGTAGTTAGCATCGTGGCTGGCCTCCACTCACTAGATGTCAGAAGATCCTCCCAGTTGCCACAACCCAAAAAACTCCTCTCCAGACATTGCCAAATGCCCACCCCCACACTGCCCCCAGGGACAGCTCTGTCCCCAGTTGAGAACTATGTAGATAGCTATAGTTCCATAAAAAAAACTGCCTTTCTTCCATCTTTCATACCACCTAGTTTTAACACGGGGAAGACCCGAGTCAGTTAGTTCTCCACACTATATGCTCTGTGTGGGGGAGACAGAGTGATTCAATTAAACAGAGTGAAGAATCACTCCTTGGTGGATTGTATACTAGGACAGGAAGACACCACTCACGGAAAATGATCATGGGAAAGCAATAGAGTGTCATCTGAATAGTTGGCCTTCTCCCTGGATTTTATAAGCCGTTCACAAAGTTCTCCGATGATAGTACACATTGATTTGACATCGAATGGGAGCTATGAGACATCAGTCACCCATAGGTATTTTGGAACACTGCAGAGCTCAAATCACGGACAAATTATGGTGTCTAGATGAATGAGCACAATTGAACAGTTGGTTCCTTTCCATGTTTGAAAATGTCACCTAAAGCACTCTGGGAGGAGAACACATTTGAAATGGAGAGACATTTAACTCCTAAAAATTCAACAGCAAAATACAAGTTATATGTTTTTTCAATATATTCTAGTATTACCTCATTATTTTTATGTTTGAAAAAGCAAATATAGGGGCACCTGCGTGGCTCAGTGGGTTAAAGCCTCTGCCTTCAGCTCAGGTCATGATCCCAGGGTCCTGGGATCGAGCCCCGCATCGGGCTCTCTGCTCTGGGGGGAGCCTGTTTCCCTTCCTCTCTCTCTGCCTGCCTCTCTGCCTCCTTGTGATCTCTGTCAAATAAATAAATAAAATCTAAAAAGAAAAAGAAAAAGCAAGTATAAAATATAGAGTCTAAATACAAAAATATGCCAACTGCTAAAAAACAAACAACAAAAAAATAAAAAGTCTATACTCTAAAGAATCAATAGTATTGGCATCGGAACTAGGTTAATATACCACTGATTCTTTGAAAAACTTGTTTGAACCTTTGCAATCTTTTAAAAGAGGCTTCACTTTTTTTCAGTTAAAAAATGGGAGAATGCACTAGACCACCTGAACTTCCTCCTAGCTCTATAGTATTGTATTAATTTGCTTATTTTTTAATGAGGTGGACACTTTTCTGCTCTATTTATGTATTAAATTCCCCAATTTACTATCATGATAATATTTATTGGTAATTTCATAGTTCTTGTCATCATTGTCCAAAGATAAAAAGACCAACAATAAGGCCAATAGGTTTTTTTTGCAAGCCAACTTTTACATTTTCCTCTTTTTCAGCCTTTATCTGGAAACACATGATAACATTTTATAAGAAAATAAAGACAAAAAGTAAGAAAATAATCATTCTTATATTACAATATTTATAATTTCTTGTGGAAATTAGGCAAAGATAAATATGTCATCCTACTGGGTTTCATTTTAAAAATAAAATTGTTACTTTGTGTTTTATTTTTATTTATTTGTTTGGTCATAAGAGCCAAGATTTATATTTAATGATATAATTTTTGATAAGAAAACTCATGACCATACTGAGTACATGAAATCCTTGACCAAGGCCTAATCCCAGCATATTCCTGAGACTGAGACCCAGATAAGGAGTTATTACTGACTCACAACAGCCTCATTATGAATTTGGTCTAATAAAAAATGATCACAGGTATGACAGCAATTCATTGGATTATTATTCCCTTAAATTTTAATTTTGTAGAAAATTTGGCAGGAGAGTATGTCCATGTGGTGTTAAACACTGTTCAGTTTTGATAATGGCTGTCAACTTGTTTTTTTGGCAATGTGGTACAAATGTTCTATTACAGAGAATAAGCTTTACTGAAAATGAAGAGGAAGGTAATGTTCACAAATTTTCTGATAGGTCTGCAGAATTATATAATATTCACAGATACTCAGAGACAAAGTAGCACAGCAAATGGTGGAACCAGGTTCCTTCAAGTGTCCTCTGCCAATTCCAATGAGCTCAGACAAACTCTAAAGATGAGAAAGTGCTTAGATCAGCAGAAACATTTGAGTTGTCATCATCCTGCCAATAACGTGCCAGCTAAAATATTGTTCCTTGTATATGGTGCTTCTTGCTATTGTTGTAGATAATATCACATAATTTCCATATCATAATATGCAAAATAGAAAATAGTTTCTAATCATCAATATATGTATATTCCCCTGAATGAGTTGTGCACATTATCTAATTTATCATATAAAGTAAATATTATGCCTATAATGCAGATGAGAAAACTGAAGCTTAGTATGGTTGAGTCCTTTGCCCAAAGACTCACAGCTAGTAAACTAATACAACAAACAGATATCATAACCACATTGTCTCCTTCCAAGACATGTCGACCATCATCTTCAAAAACAAAACAATCTGAAAGATCTGTACCCTTTATTTATCACCTGTTTAAACTAAACCCAGCTTTGCTCCTTGTATCCATCTATGTAGGAGATAGAAAGCTGAAGGAGAGGATCCTTATTACCGAAGAGTGAAGACAATTCCCATAACTCTCCTTAGAAAGCTCTTAGTAATACTGGTTGACCCAGGCAAAGATAGTTTTTAGACCAGGGGTATTTTAAGAGTTATGTACAAGTTCCCATCACCTTCTGAAGACCAACAGATTGTTTTGTCATGATGAAAATTTGCTCTAATGAACATCCTGTTAAAGGTCATATTTCCAATTTTTCAGAAATGGAAATGAAATAAATCTGGAGTGTAATGTAATTGTTTTAGCAGGGGCAAGAGGAGGCGAGCATGTGTATATGATTCCTGGCCACTTCCTGCTATACTTCTTCAATAATATTATTTACATTATTCCAGGCGCCTGGGTGGCACAGTTCGTTAAGCATCTGACTCTTGGTTTCCACTCAGGTCACCATCTCAGGGTCCTGAGATCAAGCCCCGTGTCCAGACCTGGACTCAGTGTGGAGTCAGAATCTCTCTGCTTCAGATTCTCTCTCCATCTCCCTCTGTCCCTCCTGCTCATGTTCTCTCTCTAAGATAAATGAATAAAATCTTTAATAAAAAACAGATATTGTTTACATCACTTGCTTGGGTTGATTGTTTAATGATTAATAAATGAATATATTTGGGATGTTTAAAGAATTTGAGGGGTGTTGAGGGGCTTGGGAAAGTGTGAGGTGTAGCTAAAAGCGTGAGCTTTGAGGTTGGGTTGATCTTGACCTGAATTCTGACCTGGACTCCTTTTCTGCAAACAGAGGTAAAATATATAATTCCACAATATTAAAACTGCTTAGCTAAGTGCTTAAAAATAATGACACTAGGTATTATGATAGGACAATTAATTTTTTAATTAAATTAATTAATTAATTAAGAACTCATTCTAATTTAGCTTTCTTCTCTTATCCTAATTTACAGCTACACTTGAGTAAGGACATATTTCAGATTGTAACTTAAATGCAGAGACCAGGGAAGGCTATTACTCTTTGTAAATATTTTGGCAATAGCCTCTTAACCATCTCTGTGCTTCCATACACTTATCCCTATACAGTTTATCCTTAACTCAGCAGCCAAAAAGATCTTTTTAAACAGAAATCATATTATATAATTTTCCTGTTCAAAGCCTCTTATTTCCCTGTCTCACATGGAAAAAAAGGTGAAAACTTTCCAAAGGCCTGCAAGGCTACCGTTGTATCTTCTGGCCCCTATTACTTCTCTGATCTTACCTCTTACTACTATTTGCCTTCTCTCTGTGTGTAGGTCAGGATTCTCCGGATAAACAGAGCAATAGAATATAATATATTATATAATATATAAGATAATATATAATATATATGTATGTGTGTGTGTGTGTATAGGTATATATATAAAATTATATCCTATAGTTATCCCAAATATCCCAGGATATATAATCTATATAATAGAATATATATGAATTATATATATTATCCAAGATTATCCCTGAGAAGAAGGAGGAGGAAGAAAAAAATAGGTAGGTAGATAAATAGATAGAAAGATGATAGATAGATAGATACATACATACATACATACATACATACATACATACATAAGCTATGAGGAATAGGCTCAAGCAATTATGGAGTCTGAGAAGTCTCATGATCTGCCTTCTGGGAAAGCTGGTGGTATAATTTAGTCTGAGTATGAAGGCCTGAGAATGAGGTGAGCTGATGATGTAAATCTCAGCTCAAAGGCATCTCAAAGGAAAAAGATGACATGAGATGTCCCAGTTCAAGCCGTGAGGTGGTGGAGGGGAGAGGCATGCTCCCTCCCTTTGCTTTGTGTTTCATTCAGAACCTCAACAGATTGGACGAGGCCCAGTCACACTGGGGGGCACAGTCTATTTTACCAAGTCCACCAATTCAAATCCATCTGGGAACACTCTCACAGACACACCCAGAAACAATGTTCAGTCTGACACCCTCTGGTCCACTCAAACTGACACATAAAATTAACCGTCCTACTCTGCTTCCTCTCAGTGGCCTGCTTTCTCTTCTCTGACTTGCCAGCTGTACTCTCAACTCAGGGCCTTGGCAGTCACTTTCCCTGCTGCCTAGACACTTTGCCCCAGGTATTCTCATGACTCACTTATAAATTTTGCAAATGTCATTTTCTTAATGACACCTACTCTCATTATATTATTTACAATTATAACCTAAGGCACCAATCTCCTTTGTCCCTGGCCTTCTTGGTCCTCCAACTAAACAGTGTTTGGTTTCTTTTCCATCGCATATATCATTATAACCCCTATCACTTCTAACATGCTATACAGGTTTATTTATTTAATTTTGTTTTATTTCTATAAAGGCCATCTTCTCTTTTGGCCTCAGGTCAAAACCAGGAACTCTAAGATCGTGATGGAGTAGGATGAAGATTAGAGGTCACAGGTGGTCTTTCTCAAATAACAACACATTTTTCTGAACAAATTCAAACAATTGTAGTGAGGTCATTAAAGAGATCCCATAGAGCTCCTAGCCCTTTCTGCACATGAGGACACAGGGTTGAGACAACGATCTTTGAGGAAACCAGCCCTTACCAGATACCAAATCTGTCAGCACCGCAATCTTATACTTCGAGGTCTCCAGAACTGTGAGAAATAATTTTCTGTTGTTTATACCACCTGGTTTATGGTATTCTTGTTGTAACAGCCCAAATGAACTAAGAAACATTTTTTTAAGATTTTATTTATTTATTTGCCAGATAGAGATCACAAGTAGGCAGAGAGGCAGGCAGAGAGAGAGGAGGAAGCAGGCTCCCCGCTGAGCAGAAAGCCCCTTGTGGGGCTCCATCCCTGAACCCTGGGATCATGACCTGAGCCGAAGGCAGAGGCTTTAACCCACTGAGCCACCCAGGGGCCCTAAAACAAATTTGTTTTAAGAAGAAAGCTTACAGTCACTCTCTAAAAGAGGAAACAATCATGCTCTTAGAGAAAGGTACCTATGGCATCTCAGACCATATGCTCCTAAAGGCTCATGCTATGCTTTATTCATTTTCTGTATTTAAAGAGTCTAACTCATTTACACAGCAAATAATAGTCCTATTAAATTAATACATGAAATGGACAAATAAATGTTCAATAGGTCCTTAAAGGCTAGAGAACCACTTCTGATAATATTTTTATCCTTCAGGTCTATGCCTGGAACATGAATGGAGGCATATACATTCACACCCAAACACATACAAATAAATGAATTGATGGTTTTTGTACTGTTACAAGGAGTTTTTTAATTCATACAGCTAAATATGAGTGTGTATGAAGTTGAAACAACATTTCCAGATCTAAGAATAGCATGCCTAGCATAATAACCAGCTTTTGACACTCTCGCAGTATGATTAAATCATTGTCAGGGAAAGATAATGGGCACAGCATGGTTCTACAAAATCTTTGCCAAATAAACTGGACAGAACCCAACTAACTGATGAAATAATACTGCCAAGGAAATGAGTGAGACCTTCCAGCAGGCACAAGTCAGACCATTGGTTGGTTAATCACAGCCTCTTAGGGGATCAAGACTCTGGACCTGAATATAGTGACCCAAAATCTGAAAATTGTGTTAATCATTTACATCGATTATTCTTTTCTGAGAACCTCATGCCTTAGTTTAATTCATTTAAGGATTATCAGAAACCAGAAATTATCCCTGTTTTATCAATATGGAGCCCTTCTCCCAAAAAACCAGCTGATAGTGTTATCATTATTAAAAGGAAATCAGTTTTCAGATTCCACTAAGAATTCTTTACTCTCTCTCCTTAAACTTAGCCCATATGTTCTATCGTAAAATGTCCAATGTCAAATGATAGCTACAGGTAATATGACTCAATAGAATAGTCACTAAATTAGGGAATGGGAGATTGGGTTTTGTTTACTTTAAAGACTACCTAGGAAAGGAGTGAGGTAGATATGATTAACCTTCAGGAGCCCAGGAGCCATAATACCAATTATGTGGGTTATGTGTAACCTTGAGCAAGTGTCCAAACCACAGTCTGTGTCATGATGATGAAAGGCACTAGTTCTCGAAACGGCCTCTGGGGAATTTGTCCTGTCTTAATGGCCAATTTGGTTGGTTGTGTAGAATCCGATTATCTGTATTGTTTGAAATGGACAGAAATACAGAAAGCCAAAGATCACTTATTTGTTGGCTAGTCTGTCTCTTACAACATAATGAAAAGTGACTCTGTATAATTCAGAAAGTATTTGAAGATCTTTAACCAGTTTAGAATGTTATGAAATGTGAATAATGGCAAAATAATTTTTAAAAACAATTTTTCTTCAGTTTTAGATCCCCTCCCAATGGTAACCTTTGACTTTTTCTCAAGCTCTTCAAACATTATCTGGAAATGATTCTTTTTCCATTCCCATTCATAGCCCACTGCAATTAAGCTTTTTTTTTTTTTTTACTTTATTTAAGCTTTATTTAAACATATGATGTAACCCCACCACCCTCTCCCAACCCCTCTTCCCCCCAACCCCCCTCAGTTTGTTTTATGACATTAAGAGTCTCTTTTGGTTTGTCTCCCTCCCGATCCCATCTTCTTTCATTTTTACTTTTCCTACCACCTTAACTCCCACCCCCGTTGCATCTCTACTTCCTCATATCAGGGAGATCATGTGGTAGTTGTCTTTCTCCAGTTGACTTATTTCGCTAAGCATAATACGCTCTAGTTCCATCCATGTCGTCGCAAATGGTAAGATTTCATTTCTTTTGATGGCTGCATAGTATTCCATCGTATATATATACCACCTCTTCTTTATCCATTCATCTGTTGATGGACATCTAGGTTCTTTCCATAACTTGGCTATTGTGGACATTGCTGCTATAAACATTCGGGTACACGTGCCCCTTTGGATCACTACGTTTGTATCTTTAGGATAGATACCCAGTAGTGCAATTGCTGGGTCATAAGGTAGCTCTATTTTCAATTTTTTGAGGAACCTCCATGCTGTTTTCCAGAGTGGTTGCACCAGCTTGCATTCCCACCAACAGTGTAGGAGGGTAGCAAACTCAACACCCAAAGAACAAATAATCCAATCAAGAAATGGGCAGAGGACATGAACAGACATTTCTGCAAAGAAGACATCCAGATGGCCAACAGACACATGAAAAAGTGCTCCATATCACTGGGCATCAGGGAAATACAAATCAAAACCACAATGAGATACCACCTCACACCAGTCAGAATGGCTAAAATGAACAAGTCAGGAAATGACAGATGCTGGCAAGGATGTGGAGAAAGGGGAACCCTCCTACACTGCAATTAAGCTTTTACCTGCAGCTTTCCACCTAGGCTGCCCCACCAAAAGTCACCTGAGGCATCCCAATTGTAAATCTAATGGTCTCCTTTCAGATCTAATATCTGACCTTTCTGGAGTGTTTAAGGCTCTTGGTCATTTCCTTCGGTTTCAAACTACAGCTTCCCTTGAGTTCCATGACATCAAGCTTTTTCTCTTTAATTTGAAATTGTTTCTTTCTTATATTCTCTTCTAGCTTCTCTTTATCTAACACCCATTGTATTTTGGCATTCCAATTTTTATTCTGGAGCTTCTTTTCCTCTCTGTGTGATTTCCATTACTCCTAAGGCTTCAGCTCCTTGATGCAACATTTTGATGAGTTTCTAGTGTATGTCACTAATGGCTCCCTTGAGCTCAAGGCCTTTATCAGTTAGTCCACTGAACATCTATATTCCAATATTGCCCATATAATTAAGTTAAGATGTTCAAAAATAGTTACTTTCACCCTAAATGTGTTTCTTTACTCTATTCCAAATTGTGTTATCCAGGTGCATGAACTGGAAAAATTTTTCTCTTTTAATGTCTATGCTTATTTGCTTTTTTATTTTGTTTTATTCCTATGATCCTACCTCATTTTTACTTCTTATATATATTCAGTCAGGTCCAAAGGTCTGTGGATTCTATTTTCTTTGGAGCTTCCCCTCCAGTTCCAGTCCTGTTCCTTATTTTATGTGTTTATCTTTACTTTTATAAAACTGTAACTTTTCCCCCCACAGAAACTCTGTGAGTCTGGTCTTGATTCCTTTAGTTAACTCTCCACAATCTCTAATCTTTCTAGAATGAAAATCTTATTTTGTGAAACTTCTGGTCAAAACCTTGCAATTGGTCTCTGTGGCATTCAAATTATGTACAAACTCTGTATGCCAACTGGAGCTCCCAAAATTGAGTCCCTTAGCTTTTTCTATACTTATCCTCATATCATAAGATTTCCATTTCATTAAATTTCTCAATATTCCAATTGATATAATTTATTTACTCATTAGTTCACCATATTTTTATTTTGTATACATGTGTGTATGTATTTTTATCATTTACCCTGTGCCAGGCCATCTTGTGGTTGTTAGGTCCACAGAAACAATTGAAACATACATAACCCATGCCCTTTGTCATTCACTATTTAACAAATATTTCCTGTGCCAAATAGCGACAAGATCCTGTGCCATGGTTTGGGACACAACAGGAAAAAAAGAGAAACAGCTCATGTTTTAACAGTGCTTTAGGTCTTTTGGAGGAGAAAGAAACATCATTTGCTTTTATAAATGTAAAATGCAATAGGAATATGAAGAAAGAATATGTGGTACAATGAGTACATAGAAATTTGACTTAACAAATTCAGGGACAGGTACCTGAAGGAAGAAAACAAAACAAAATAACACAGAACAGTGCATTAGGTAGGGATTTGAAAGATAAGCCAAAATAAATGGCATATAGAATAGATTAAAGAGTACCCAGACAGAGAAAACAACATTTCAAAAGCCTTAACTGGAGGGATGATGGCTGGAAGAAAGGCTTGAAAGAAGATTGATGTTGGAATGTATGAGAGTGGGGTACAGTGGAAGGACTCATTTGCAAAATGATGCTGGGGTGGTGGGACTTAGATCACGCACTAACCCAAGGACCATGTTGAGGTATATTTCCATTTGTGTTTATGTTTGTCTCCTCCCACTGCATTTTTTTTTTCTTTTTTAAAATTTTTTTAAAGAATTTATTTATTTATCTGACAGAGAGGGAGAGCACAAGCAGGGGGAGTGGCAGAGGCAGAGGGAGAATAGCTCCCCATTGAACAGGGAGTCCAATGTGGGACTCAATCCCACGACCCTAGGATTATGACCAGAGCCAGAGGCAGACACTTAACCAACTGAACCACCATGGTGTCCCTTTTTTCTTGTTCAATCCTGGATGTATTGAAGGGTTATAGCCAGTTAGGGAGTGGTGATAGTGATAGAATCAGATTGTGTTTCAAAAGATCAGGCCGGCTAAATGTAAAGAATTGACTAGAAAGCCACCAAGGGGATGTGCGCATAAATGAGGTGGAAGCTATAGCAGTATAACTGAAGGAATAATGGAAGCAGGCCCCACGGTGGTTGTGGTAGAAATGAAGACAACTAGACTCATTCAAAAGACAGCAATAGAATTTATGAATGAATTTATACAGGGAAATCAGAAAGAGAGAGGAATTGACAATAAATCCAAGTTTTTTGCTTATGCAATTGGTGTAGAGGTAACATTTATAAGGTGGTAAGAACTTGTAAATCAAGCTTAAGAAAGATAAAATGGGGAGTCTCAATAATTTTATTTTGGGCACATTTTGTTTGATTGACTTTAGAAAATTCAAGTGGAACAATTAAGCAGGCAAGGGAGTACAGGGAAAGTGTCTGAATTAGAGAAAAAAAAATTTGTGCAAAATACGCTTTTAAGTGACAAGCTAATGACGTGAAATACATACATGTAGATCTTTGAGGGAGAGAGAGAGAGAGGATGTGCATGTGTGTGTGTGTGTGCGTGATTGAGAATGTACTAGTAGAAAAAAATCCTAAAAACAAACAAAAAACTGAAGAACTGTTGAAGTCATAGGATAAAGTGTTTAAAAATGTGAATAATTCTGGGGGCACTTGGGCTGGCTCAGTGGTTTAAGCCTCTGCCTTCGGCTCAGATTATGATCTCAGGGTCCTGGGGTCGAGCCCCGAATCGGGCTCTCTGCTCAGCAGGGAGCCTGCTTCCTTCTCTCTCTCTGCCTGCTTCTCTGCCTACTTGTGATCTCTGTCTATCAAGTAAATAAAAAAAAAATTAAAAATTTGAATAATTCTGAATGTTGCTAGGAGACCTAAATATGATATTAGCTGAAAATAATCCTTTCAACTTTATATTATGAAGTTGTGAAATCCTTGGGAAGTGGTAATGATGAAAACTAGATCAGAGTGTCCTCAAAGAACTTAAAGTGTGAGTGAGCAGGGAGGAAAAAAATAAATTCTATTTACAAACTGAAAAATAAATGAATGAAATGTTTCTGTAGGGGATAAGCGTGAATAATATTGCTAGGTTTGGTAATTCACTTACCAGGAAAGGAATGAAGAATTGCAAGGACAGTCCAATCTATCACAAAACATAAATTAATATTTAACAAAACAGGCTTTGTGGAAAAGACATTAGTAGACATAATCGTATTGATTTAGAAAATGTGAGGCATCTGAGTGGCTCAGTCAGTTAAGCATCTACTTTTGGCTCAGGTCATGATCTCTAGGTTCTGGGATTGAGCTTAAAGCCAGGCTCCCCATAGGGAGTTTGCTTCTCCTTTTCCCTCTGCCATTCCCCCTGCTTGTGTTCTATCTCTGTGCCAAACAAATAAAATCTTAAGAGAGAGAGAGAGAAAGGAAGGAAGGAAGAAGGAAGGAAGGAGGAAGGGAAGGAAGAAGGGAGGAAGGAAGGAAAGAAGGAAAGAAGGAAGGAAGGAAGGAAAGAAGGAAGGAAGGAAATGTTCAGTTCATGGGGAAGGTAGAACAATTCCAAACTAATTTTCCCAAATAATATACAGGTTTCTAATATAAAAGGTAAATATGACTAGTATAGGTAGGAAAATAAATCCACAGAATTTGTTTTAATTCTTCTGTCTCAAAAATTAAGAATAATCTAAGGGAAATATCAGAAAGGCCTAAATAAGCACTGCCTAAAGGAAACAAAATGAGAGCCACTTATGTTATTTTTAAGTTTCTAAGGGCCACATGAAAGGAAGTAAAAAGAAATAAGTAAAATTGATTTTATTTATTTTTTTAAAGATTTTATTTATTTATTTGGAAGAGAGAGAGACAACACACACAAGCAGCAAAAGCAGCAGAGGTAGAGGGAGAAGCAGGTTCCACAATGGGCAGAGAGCCTGATGTGGGGCTTGATCCTAGGACCCCAGGATCATGAACTGAGTGGAAAGCAGATGCTTAACCAATTGAGCCACCCAGGCACCCCATAAAATTAATTTTAATCATATGTTTTATTTAATCCAATATATCCCTTACATTATCATTTCAGCAAGTAATCACTATGATATATGCCATTTTGTTTTCCACTGCTATCTTCCACTCTATCTATTTTTATGGGAGTGGAGGAAAAACTAATTGACAAAGGGAAGATGAAGAATTAAGAGATCTGCATGTTATCTAGAACTTTTTAATAAAGATAGGTGTAGCTGGGGCAAAGAAGTTGAGCCAGATGCTGAAGTTTTCATTTCATAAGTGAAGTCCTGTTGGCATTTGGTAGAGAGCAAATAGAAGGATAAAGTAACATGATCTGAGCCTTAAAGGAGTAGCAGTTTTGTTTTTATATCTTAATAAGATGAAAGGTGCGAAAAATCCTGGAGGCAATGACAAAAAGCAAAAAAGACACTTACCTCTCCTCCCAATTCTGTTATAATTGAGACATAGGAGAATAGACTCCCCTCAAGAGGGCAACAAGAGATATGGACTAAGAGCCCAGTCGCAGCAAGGGTAGAAGATGGAAGAAACTTTGTGAATAAAGATTGAGAATATGATGGGAATGTCAATCACAGAGTAAGAGTTGCAAAGGGCTAAATGGAAGAGAGTGAGTGAGAGAGAGAGAGACAGAAGAGTTGCCAAATTTGTTCAGTTGAAGGGATCAACAGTAAGAGGAGAGTTTAGGGGAACGAAAAGACAGCAAGGAAGGCTCACCTAATTGCCTTTATCCATACTTTTTCCTATTTTTTTATGCTTCCTGCCTTCCCCACTTGAATCTTCATTGTCATTTAAACAGACTTCTTTATTAGTCCTCCAGAACAGTCATTGCCATCATTTCTATTCACATTTCTCTCTGGATATCCAAAAGAGAGTAAGCTCACTGAGAACAAGGACTAGGTATTATTAGCTTTTATTGTCCCAGCATCTACAGAGTGTCTGGGACTTAATAAGTGCTTGCTACTTGCCTTAAGAATGAATTATCCCTTGACTATGTGCATCCATGCATAGAATATGATCCATAGTTCCAAGCATTGCAAGTATCCCCTGAGAGCATTGTTTTAATTCCCTCCTCTCTGAAAGGGAAGGATTTGTCCAGAATGACCTCTACAGTCCTCTGCAGCTAGAGACTTGATGACTTCTAAATGACTTCTCCTTTCTTTGGTTCAAATGTTTCACCAGTGGCTTCATTTCTATTTTTTCTACTAAGATACCTAAGCTTGTTGTAAAAATTTTCAACACTGACCTCTGTTTGGGGAGTCTTCCATGCCAAGTGCCTTACCATTTACTTTTATTTTAAACTTTCCGAAGTACAAAGTTAACTTTTATACCAACTAAGTAAAGGAAAAAAAAAATACGACTATGAATCGACCAGCTCTAAATAATGTTTAGATGCTCTATTTCTTAAAACACACTTATTTAATATTAGATTTTAAAATGCACTTATTTAATATTAGATTTTAACTTACTTGAGTCAGTCCTGAAATGGCTTAGCACTGTTGTCTTTTATAAGCAATAAGGTATGACAGAATCCTAAAATACATCATAGCTGTAATAAATTATGTGTCTAGGGAATGGATTCAAGAACATTTCAAGATAAATATTCACAAAACACTTTGGAAAGCCAGTTCCTTTATCCAAAGTTCTTAGATGCAACAATTACATTTTGTATTATAGGTTTATATATAAGTATTATTTTAAACACATTCATCTGAAGATTAAATTTGAAGAGTCACTATAAACAACCTTCTTCCTGTTCAACAAAATTTTCTCATTTGGTGAATTTTTCTTTGCTCATTCTTTGAATCATGTTTCTGTTGATCCCTAAGTGTCTGCACTCCAAACACCATAGAAAGCATTTCGTTATGTTTAAAATATTTGTCTCATATATTTGATATAAAGTTGGTATTGTATAAAGCACTACTTGCAAATGCTTAGCACAGGTGGATACCCAAGTACTCTCTCAGCAAAATGGAATTATTAATTAATGGAAAAAGAATAAAAAGAGTTTTAAGAACATAGACTAGAACCAAAGGAGATAATACGTTCAACTTGTGTTCTAATTAACTGACTGTTGATCAGATAGAATTAATACCTTCAACACAACAATTAGTGAGAGAAGATTGTTTTTTGTTTTTTTTTGTTTTTGTTTTTGTTTTGTTTCACCCAAAGCAGCCTACAGCTGCTTAAAATATTGTTTCTTTTTTTTTTTTTAACATTTGAATTTCCCACCCTTCTCTCTCAATTTGCTCTGAGTTATAGTATTTGGAATTAGAGCAATGCTCATACAGATTAGTGGCTCAATGGTCATAGAGCAGAACAAGGATTGTTAAACTGTTGTCCAGGACCCCTGGGGCATATCAATGGTTTCTGAGTCCAGAAAGTTGGAGAGCTCCTGAATGGAGTAGGACCTATGTCAAAAGTCTCTTGTTTTCACCTATTAACTTGTCTACTCAGTGCTGAAGAGGAAGGAGTGCATAAATAACATGGCCACAAATAATTTTCTTTTGTATCTTAGGTCCCTGAAATCTGCCATGCTTTCTGATTTGCACCTTTTTCCCACCCAATGGTCATTTTGCACCATTACTCTTCTCTTTCCATTTGTAATTTCTTGGTATGACTATTGAAATCAGAAAGAGGGACAGCAGAAACATATTTACTAAATATTTAGTTAATAAACACTACTTACAAAACAGGAATCTCTAGACACCTGGAAGGAATAAGTATAAAAATGTCAATGTCATCAATTATGTGGACACTTCTAAAAGAATAAAACTGGGGGTACCTGGGTGGTTCAGTCAGTTAAGCAGCTGGCTGTTGACTGAAGCTCTAGTCATGATGCTGGGAGGTCCTGGGATGTCCTGGGATTGAGCCTTGCATCTGGTTCTGTGCTCAGAGGGGAGTCTGCTGGAGGACACTTTCTCTCTCTGCCCCTTCCCCCATTGGCTCTCTCTGTGTGTCTATCTCTCTCTGAAATAAATAAATAAATCTATAGGTAAAAAAAAAGAATAAAAGTGATTTAAAGCTACCTTGGTCACAATGAAAATTAATACAGCATCATTAGATTAAATAAATGCAAAAGTAAAACATAGTGAAAAGACAGATTATTTTTATACACGTAAAAAAATCTTTCTTGAAGAAGTTCTAAACATACTTAAGGAGGGATATGACATGGAATGGCATAATTGCAAATCCAATCTTTGGACAAGTTTTCAATCACCAAGGAGCAGCTGGAACAACAAATCACATGTTGTGATACAGAGTATGTAACATGGAAAAGCTGAGAACAGCAAATTCAGTTGCTTTCTCATTGAATCTTATGGTAGGTGGCTTGGGGTATGCCATGCCAAATTTTCAGTCATCATTTCAATGAGCTGTTTTCACCAAATCATCATTTAATAGGCTTCTTAGTGTCCTATGGTTGCAGTAACAAATTACCATAAACTTGGTTTAAAATAACAGAAATTAATTTCCCCCACAGTTTCAGAGGCCAGAAACTTGAAAATAAGGTGTTGCCAGGACCATATTGTCTCCAAAGGCTTTAAAGGGGAAATCTGTTCCTTGCCTCTTTTGGCTTCTGGTGTCTCTAGACATTTTTTTGGTTTGTGGCTACAGGAGTTTGTGGCCAATCTCTGCCTTTATGGTCAGATTTCATCCTCTTGTCTTCCTCTATCTTATAAGGATGGACATAATTACATTTAGGGCCTATCTGGATAATCCAGACTCTTTTCAAGAGCTTAATTTAAACATGTATTTTGCCATTTATGGTAATATTTACAGTTCCATGGATTAAGATTTTGACATATCCTTCCTTGTTTGGGGAGCCACCATTTAGCCTACTGCAATAGGTGTCACAAGTTCTATTTTTAACATAACCCAATTTCAGGATATTATGCCTTTCATGAAAAGAGGGGAAACGAGATGAAAAAGTAAATAACTTGTTATATATTATGTCTCCTCATCTAAATACTTACAAGGGTAATGGGTTTAGTTTTTCCAGTTGTATCAGTCTCCAATTTGGTTGCTCTATCTTCTGGCCCTGTATTCAGAATTTCCAAAACAAAATAGCCTGTGATTTATTTTCCAGGAAAGCCAGAACTTATCCTAAAAATTGCTTTATCCTTGAAGTTATAAAACTCACTTCTGTCAGAAAAATGGAAGGGCGAATAGGCAGCTCATATGAAAATGATGACTTCATGTCACGTCTCGGTTTTCTTTGGGAGAGGATTCACAAGCCACCATTTTGCCCTAGGGAGAAATGTTGCCATTTTCACAGCAAAGTGTTTTGTTTTATTTATTTATTTTTTATTATTTTTTTTTGTACAGCGAAATGACAGTTTTCTTCAACAGTAAAACTGAATTAACTTCTGAGGAAAAAAATGCAGTAAAAATGTCAAACTCATAAAATATATCATGTTTTGAACATCTGCACATGTTTTTGACTGACCTGACCAAGAAAGAAAATGTCCTCAAGGTACTAGTGAATCAGGGACTTGGTAGTTGAAGGACAGATGGGGGTGAGGATGACACACTTGGGAAAAAGCAGGGAGAGGCGATGTAAGCATAAGGGGGGAAATTTTGTCTAGATTACAGGAAGGGCTCAAGGTATGGAGCTATTTCTGGATGAAAGTAATTACACATTTTAATTGTGCAATATCATATTAAACAGTCCAAATGATCTATGCCAGTCTAGAATCAGAACAACGCAGCTCTAAACTAGAAAGGCTGATGTGTCTCAGAGGAAACACTTCCTCCTTCCTTCCCTCCATGCCTTTATTTGTTGGTTCCTTCCTTCCTTCCATCCCTTCTCTAATGGTTTTCTGCTGGTCTATCTTGTGAACATAAGTGATATTTTTCAGAACAAGTGTCTTCTGTTAATTGTGACTTTAAAACTTAGCACCATGTCCTAGTTTCCTTACCTATTTATTAATTGAATGCTGACTGAGTGTTCTCTTAGAGAAATGGCTGAACTTATTGAAAACAATAGCCACAGCCATTAAATGTATGGAGGTGAGGGACGCAATGCACAAGAGTCAGACACAGGGCCTTTATATTCCACTGAAAGGTTTCAAGCCTCAAATATGTCCCCTTCTTAATTTTATAAGAAGAGCTAAACCATCATTGTTTCTCCTGATCAATGGACCAAAACCAGAGAAATTGCACACCCTGCCCACCTTGCATTACTTAGGAGAAGGCAGAAATCAGATACGTTATAACAATAACAACTTCATAACATGTGCAATTCTTTATCACTTATAAAACTGTTCTCTAATGTTTATTTTTGTCAGTACAATAGCCATAGTAATATTTGGGGTCAGAATGGTCATAAGATGCTGTCTGCTGATGCAAAACACTGGGCTCCCCGAAGACTAGGTAGATATCCATGTGAAGGACTGTGCTTTCATCTAAGTCAGGAAGGATTTCAGAAAGCCCAGGTCTTGGCTCAATCATGTCACTTACTGTTTAACTCTATCTCCGAGCATCAGTTTCCTTCTTTGTATATAAAATGGAAGCAGCAATGTTCCCAATAGTCAAACTATGGAAAGAGCCTAGACGTCCATCAACACATGAATGGATAAAGAAGATGTATACACATACACACACACACACACACACACACACACACACACACACACACACAATGGCATACTATGCAGCCATCAAAAATGAAATATTGCTATTTGAAATGACATGGATGGAACTAGAGGGCATTATGTTAAGCAAAATAAGTCAATCAGAGAAAGAGAATTATCACATTATCTCACTGATATGAATTTGAGAGGCAGGGCAGGGGGTTGTGGGGGATGGGAGGGAAAAATGAAACAAGATGGGTCGGGGGAGGGAGACAAACCATAAGAGACTCTTAATCTCAGGAAACAAACTGAGGGTTGCTGGGGGAAGCGGGGGGAGAGATAGGGTGGCTGGGTGATGGACATTGGGGAGGGTATGTGCTATGGTGAGTGCTGTGAATTGTGTTAAGACTGAGGATTCACAGCCCTGTACCCCTGAATCAAATAATACATTATATGTTAATTAAAAAAATTAAAAAAGAAAGTAACCTATAATTTCTGATATTTTTTTTTTCCAGCTCAGACAAGTTCAAGTTCTAACAACCATTTCAACAAGAATGTTGCCTGCTCTCTATGTATAGGAAAACCTTATCTTGTCCCTTTAAATGCTCTTACCCTAGTTAATGAGAACAAACTTAGCTTTTGGTATTGAGACTTGCTGCAATGTGACCTTAGGCCAAAAAGACTGCTTGGAATGAGAGGACAATTCTAGGGCTCTGAGTTGTCTTTATTATTTAATTCAGCTGTTCATCAGGCAGCACAGTACTGTCTTACCTTCCCCTTTCTTGCTAGCCACCTTCCATTAAATGCATCATCTTGTTCTACTCTCTTAGTGGCATAACACATTATAGTCAGCCAACTGATCAGATGAATAAATTTCATTTTCAACCATGACTAATGTGCAAGATATGATTGAAATAGAACTTACAGGGAACCGGAATTCTTCAAAGTTAATAATATAATTGCAACTTAGAGCAAATTGAAGTCCATATGGTTTTCACATATCCTTGAGAAAATTCAGGTGTTTTTAGTTCATGAAGAGAGTAGCAGGGAGGGAGATTATATATATATAATCACCTTCTTCCCAGACCTCTGCTAAGGCACCTGTTCTGGTCTCTCTCTCTCTCTCTCTCTTCATATATATATATATATATATATATATATGTATTCCATATATATATATATATGTATTCCATATATATATATATATATTTCCACTAAAGGATCCAAGACCAATATCCTATATCATCTACCAGGATACTTTGAGATTATGTGGAAGGGAACACATTCGTTCCAAGAAAGTATGTCATGGATGTAGAGTCAGAATTTTTTTTAAAAGGAGAAAATTATTAAGTTAAATTAAATTCACAAGGTACTAATATTCTCTAAAGGATGATATTTTAATTGTTTAACAAAGAGTAAAGTTGAAGCGTATTAGCAAAGGAAGGTAAAGTCCTTTTTTTAAAAAAATATGTTTGCTGTGTTTGTCCACTTTTAAATCCATTCATTCAAACCCTTTCTCCTGTTCATTCCCACAATTCCCCCAAATGAAAAAAAAATATTGAAAACTTTTTAAAAAATCAAATAAAGTTAGATGATTTTATGTGAAAAATAAATGTTGGAAGGAGGCAGTAAGGTCAATTTTTATGCTCTTTTGACTGTGCTGCTGTCCATAACATCTCTTTGGCCTCCCATCCATCTTTGGTTTTTATTATACCTTGATCTATTGTTCAAGTCTTGACTTGTTTTGGTGGGTAATGATAAAGTATGTTCAATTCAGGTATTTTTCAAACCATGATACCATTTTGAGGAAAGTGACAAAGGCTAGACTATTGGCCATATATCACTCAAGGTTTTCTGTTCTATTTGATCCTTTATTTAGGATAACTTGATTACAGCCTGCATCCAGATTTACCAAGACTGATTGGTTGTAAACCCCAGTGAACTTTGTTATTCTCAAATAATATAATAAGAATTCTCAAATTCTCAAATAACCTGAACATCAGGTTAAGTTACTTGTCTTCTAAACTGTGCTGGGTTGCAAAACCCTTTGGATTTGTCATCTTGTCTTTCCTGCCCTTTTGAAAGCTCCAGAAGGCTAACTACTTTGTAGATACTTCATCAAGCATATGGCCTATGCCCTTACCTCCTCCTCCAGTTGGGATCAGGCAATAAAATGTCCAGGAAAGTAGTGGGAAAATAGAAAGAAAACATTCCAGATATCTATCCTTCTCTGTGCCTCCATAGATGCTAGCTGTGCTGTACTCCTAGAGGCAACATTCCTGAGGTGCAAGTTCTTTTTTTTTTTTTCATGACTCTAATATTTACTGAGCATCAGAAGAACCTCTTTGCCTTTCTCTTGCCTGGACAGGCCCTGTGATTCTAACAGCTTGCTGGTTGTTTTTAGGTCAGTTACCTGCGAAATGGACTCTGAGAGGGATACTTCTGTTGAGGAGCTTTACTGGGAAGCATGCTCAGGAGAAACAGCTGCTGAGATGGAAGGAAGCATTTGGATAAAGAGACAAGTCATTGTCTGATGCAGTGACAGCAGTCACTTCAGCTCTGAAGCTGGCTTCTCATGGTGGGAAGCCTGGGACTTTGCATTCCCTGAGGACCTGTCAGTGTCTGTGGGCTTCTCAGAGAAGGGGCATAAGCTTGGATGAGACAGCCTTCTGTGGAAGAGGACAATTTTGGTGAGCTTCAGCCAAGCACTTTCCATGTGGGTGTGGGGTGAGGAGTGGATTATCATCAAGGAGAGAGGAGGGCAGCACACAACTGTACCCACTACGCTAGGCTTCTTCAGCTCGGTTTGGGTCCTTTAACCTTGCTCAAATCACTGTAAGTGATCCCTTCGTTATGTCCCCTTGGTGAAACCTCTTGAGGAAGCATCTGCTTTAGTCAATATTCCTGACTGATGAAATATTGAAAGCGAGATAGAGTAGTTAACATGTATTACTTACCTACAGTGTGTATTATCTGCAGGAAGTTCAAGTTTCTTTAAACGTTTCCTGGGCAGTTTTTGATATTTCCACTTTGAAATCCTGGCTCTACCACTTACTTCCGATTTACCTTGGGATAGTGGCAGGTTATTTATAATATCTGTTCTTTGGCTTCTATCTGTGAAAATACAGACAATGATAGCACCTATCTCAGAGGACTGCAATGAGGATTACACATAATACTCAAGGGATTAGAAGTATATCAGACACATAGAAACCATCAAATAAAGGTAACCTTATTATTACTTACAGTTTTTATTCAATCTCCTTAGAGTTGTTCCCATTAGACACTTTAAGTGTAAGTCCTGGATTTAGTATTATACCTAATTTCTATGAAGTTTAAATTGTTGAAATCCTTCAGAAATCCATTTTCCTGGAAAGTTCTAGTGCAGTTTATTTATACCTCTTTAAGGTAATTGAATGTCTAATTTCCCCCACTCTTAAAGTTTATGAACTGGGAAATGTTTTCCAGAAATATATGTTTACTTGTAGGTAATTTAAAATATTTCATTTCAGTGCTTTTGGCTTTAAATAGAAACTTCTGAATATTTAAAAATATCCATTAGTACCTAAAATAATGTGTTGTACTTGTTTATTGTGTGGTAGTGGTTGACATTTTTAATGTTATTTTTCACCAGATTGATTTGGATATTGCCTTACTATGTTGTTGTGTTTATTGTTTTCTGCTAATTTAAGCCATTTCTTTAATACTTTATCCAACAAGTAGGTAATAGGCTAAGATAGCACACTGATACTAGTGTCTGTTCAAGGCTTATACTTAACAAATTTGATTTGACTTTTTCCATGTATACATTTGAAGCAAATTTAGCAAAAGTAAAGTCACTTGTTTTTACCCATGTTTTCTGCTTTTGGCAAGAAAAGTAACATTTTCCTTCTGATTGTAGCAAGTGTGAAAATTATGTTTACATGAATCTAGAAATTTGGACCACAAAGGGAACATAATTTTTGATTTGAAAAAATTCAAATGAATCTTTTTCTGCTTTTCACTTATCATTCAATGGATTTGAACTTCCCAAAGGTGGAAACTCATTTTTGAAGGTGCCAGTCCTGCTTTATCATTGAAGGCATTTTGATTATTTTATAATTACTACACTTTTGAAAAATGTAAATTGGAGGTTAATATTTTACTGTATTAACTTAACTGTTGGTAAATGGAAAAAAAAATCCCAATCATGACATTTCTCTGGCTATCAAATTTTCTGAAGAGAAAAGATATTTTTCATGGACGTGCCAAATAGCTCTCATTAAGCTTAATGGTGACTAAGAACATTATGCTTAGACACTGGAAAGATAATACAAGGACATTAGGATCAGAATGGATTTTAGGCCTATTACAAACAACTCCATGCAGAAGAGTTATATATAACACATAAAACCGACTTAAAGACTTTGGAGTAGAAAAAAAAAAAGACTTTGGAGTAGATCATAAAACATTCACAAATGATGTCAGATATATATGCAGATTGAAGACCATAAATGCTCAGATCAACAACGCCGTGGCAAAAAACTTTGGGAAAGAAAATTAAGCTCTAACTTTATGTGTGGTTTTTGTAACCATGGAGGTACAGATTTTATTTTCATCGTATATACACCTTATGAATTATTTATTATTCTAATAAAATAACATCATTTTACAATTAAAAAATCAGAGACAATTTCATAGGATTAAGATGTTGCTCTTTAGATTGCATTTGGTTTTCATGAGCATTCTGATTTAGATTTGAATATTAGCTAGCCAACTGGGGCCTGACAAATACAGAAATATATTTAGTTCATCATTTCGTGTGGCGTTGATTCAAATTTGGGCTTCTGTGTAAGTATACATATGAATTATAACTTCTAACTGGAAGACTGATAAGTGTGGCAAGGTGAAAAATAAAAGTACTATTGATTTACACCTGTTGGGGAAACTACAAACACACACACACACAATTTGTTAACCTAAAATAAGGGACAGCCAGAAGTCTCCAGGCCGTCCTATTCTAGATAACTAAGATTCATATCCTCCTGAAGAGTATCCCATAGTGTGCCTGGAATTACATGGTCATATCCCTGCTGGTGATCCAACTTTATATAAAACTGGGCCTCTGTTTTTCCTAGTAATGCTCTCTTTTACTCATTACGTTTGCATCCTTTGGAAAATATCTTTTCAGTCAATTTCTTTATTCTTTCCTTTTGTTGTCTATGTCTTCAGATGTAGGATATATAAAATGACAATTTAAAACCCAAGCTATTGTTATGAGTGACCAGTGTGTCATTTGTTCAAATGGTATAAGTAGTATAGATTAATGATATATATTTGCAAATAGGAAGTCATAAAAATGAATATACTGTGTATATTTTCAGTATTATGAAGTATTTTCATATTAGTGAAAGAATGATAGATCCATGAAGGGTTGTCTCCCCGACCTCAACCTGTCTTGGAGTTCTGACCTCACATCATTGATCTAGGCTATGGAAGGGGATCACAGTTGGGAATAGACTGATTTATTTAAATATTAAAATCCATTCAATGAAACAAATGCTAGAAGAATGAGAATTGAGGGCATTTTATTTAATTATTATTTGCTACATGTCTACAGAATACTTAGCACAAAAGCAGGTGCTATCCACACTGTAAAGTGTCTTTCTTAATACAAAAATAAATATGTGCTTTAAATGCATATGAGCCTGGATTTAGTTTCCGTTATATTTCTTATGAAAATTACAAAATTTCAATAGATCTTTATAACAATATTGCTAGTAAATTTACCATCCAAACACAGATCTTTATAATTCAGGATTCATGCATTTACTCTAGAATAATTTGTTTTGATTTGCCTGATTCCACAGCTTATACAAGTATCTCCTCCATTTTTGAATATCCATTGAATGAAAGGCAACTGAACCCATGGAAATGCTCATTTGTGGGATTGTATCTAGTGAGCAGAAATTGGAATACTACCGTGTTATAAGCCAAATCTGCTCCACTACTTGTTTTTGCAAATAAATTATATTGGAACAGAGTCATACCCATTTACTTTCATTTTGTCTATGTTCCTTTGTACTGCTTTGGCAGTGATGAGTAGTTACAACAGAAGACATATAACTCTCAGTAACAAAACTATTTTGATCTGGCCCCTATTTAGATAACTATTCCTTTCATTGGGAGAAGGCAAATTTTAATAAATCAACATCTGAAGGCAAAAAAAAGACACACACACACACACACACACACACACACACACACACACACATCCATACACACACATTTAATGTCTGATCCTGGCATGCTGAATTTGCAGGATTCATAATATTTCTGAAAAAAAAAACAAACAAACAGAAAGAGTGGTGGAGCATAGAAAGATCTCGAGGAAAGATATGATTTAGAAAATGAGAAGTCTACCCGTCTTAAAGATACTCAAAAAGGAGTGTTGTTTTTAAAGTCTCGGTCAAATGTCCTCCATAAATATGGACACTTGGAATTTTTGCTTGGACTTTTTACCTTGCTTTTTGTTAATTTACTAAATTCATTTTTGTTATCCATTTTCACTTCCATGTAAACTTTATTTCTTTTTTCACATAAACTTTATTTCCCACTAAATGAACACAGCATATATCTTCACTTGCTGATTTTTTTTTAAATTCACAAAACTGTTCTCCTATTTGCCCATATATATTTGTAAAAGCAAGACTTTGCAGCTTTGCTTCCTTTAATAAAATAGATAGTTTATGGCTATAAATCTCCTTGTCATCTCAAAGAACAGGACAGCAGGTACCTTAGGGAAAACAGAACCCAGTAGTAGTACAAAATGGTCCATATGATGTGGCAGAGGATGGCTATGTCCAGTCCCTCCTAAACATCTGCTTCAATGAGAATGACCATTAATCTTTTATGTCCTCCCTTCCCTACTTATTCTCTGTCCTTTAGGGTAGTGGTAAACTATGGGAACTCAAATTTCTGAATTTTCACAGAGCAGCAAATTATTTTGTACACATCTTATAGGCAGGCAGTCCATCAATATTGACTGAGTATATACCGCACACAGAATACAATTCTAGAAGCTCTAGAGTACTTAAAAAAATTCTGAATTTATAGTTCCTGCCCTGGAGGAGATTACAATCTGAATGTGCTTTAGAAAAAAAGCTCATGTTAAGAAGAAGGAGAAAGTTGGGCAACTTTGTTTTTGTAAAAGTTGTGTAATTGGTTTGCAGGTACTCGCGCTTTATTAGCCCAGAAATCAATAATTAACGAGAAACTCAATTTGGGGGGAAAAAACCTGTTAACAAGAAAGAGCTTATGTCATTAAGAAGTAGACCTTTTATTTCCTGTCATTGTTAATCTGGAATTCTATAAATTGATAATGGCAACAATAGCAGATTTAATCCTTTTTGGAAATCACCGTTAAACTTTCACAGGGAGTGATGAAAGAATTGGGGTGTTCATGCCTTGTGTCTCTGGTCCAGAATAAAGCTTGAATCGTTACTAATGCTAGTGTGCTATATTAAGTGTAATTGAAGTACAGAAGGCAGAGATGTTGGAAAGAGTCTCTTAAAATAATCTATAGTTCCTCCTAGGCTTTTCTAAATTGAAAACAACATGGTTACCACTACATATTTGCCACTGAGTATTAAGGTTTTATCTCTCAGAAAATGAGATAACAGTTTGATGCTCATAAATCAAGAGGCATCTGCTTTAAAAAAAAATATGATGTCTTGGAGAGGGAGATTAAAGGTACCAAGCATTCCATCTGGAATTACAGACTGGTTGTGGCTCATACATTATCATGGCATTCCAATTCCACATCTGAACACGGCTAATGCCATCCCTCACAGTGTGTTTGTTACCCTCCTGAGAGAGAGCTCTGTTTGGCTGTTTCCACTGTGAGCCACTCAACACACAGACTATCACTGTTGGTTTTGCCTTCACCTTTCCAACTGGACACTGGGAATAGGACTTAGCTCCACCTGCTGATCCCCACAGGCCTCATATGGTATGTGGAAAACAAGGACCATTGAAATATTCTGCCATGAATAAGAGTTTTAGTTTTCCCAAAGATAACTCTTCATTGTCTCTCTTGCTTTACTTTTGACTATTCTGGCCTTTTCAAGCTTGAACCAGGCACCAGGTCACAGAGCCCCTCAACCCCAGGAAACATGCATGGCTTGGCTTGGGGTCATCTTGAGATATCTTCTCCGCTTGAGATAAAGACACTTCCCACTCCCACTGGTGGCAGGAAAATGAAGGAGCTCAGAGAATACTTTCTATAACTAACTAAATAAGAATGCGCCATCAATTATAGTCTGGTGACTTAGTTGAAACTTTAATTGCTTTAACACTCGTGTTCACATGCATATTATGATTGTTTAGTATCACCGGAGGATGTAATTATTAAAGTTACGCTGAAGAGCTGGCTTTATAGGCATGTGGCCTGTACAACCCACCAAGGCCTCATGCTTAGTTGAGGTCTATGCTTAGCTCATGTCCTTCTACTTCTTTCTCAAATCCTTAGCAACTTTATCTTTGACCTTGTGTTTTGTTAGTGAAACCTGAAGGGACAAGAGATTTATGCAGATGAGAGTTCACCATTCCTAGCCTCCCCACTGTTTACAGCATTCACAATGCCTCCCAAAACCCAGAATACTGGTGAACCCTCAGTCCATTGGAGAACAGACAGACTCAAAGCCAGTACAAGGTAAGGTCACACGCATGACTTAGAAAGCAGGGACACAGAGCCTTGAGAGGTCACACTTTCTATTCAAACTAAAATGCTTAAAACACAAGGAGGGAATGGTGGCCTAAAAAAATACAAATGCTAAAACATCCTATCATACAGTTTATGGCTCACATTACTTCATCTGTTACCTAACCACTTGCACTGAAAATGATGACAAGAAGAGAAAGGGAATAACAGGAAAACTCATAGTTCCTTTTCCTTTCAGGCTTTCTTTACTCATCCACAGCAGGGAGAAAATATTGGTAGGATGTGCAGTATCTGCAAGTGAAATAAGGTTGGGTTAATGTTATGCAGTGTTTCCACTGTTCTGATAGTAAAGAAGTATACAGGTGTGCACAAACTCTAAAATAGAAATTATGAAATTTTGGTGATCTAATGAAAATCAACTGCTCTTTTTTTTTTTTTTTAAGATTTATTTATCTGAGAGAGAGAGAGAGAGAACGAGTGGGGGAAGGAGCAGAGGGAGGAGAAGCGACTCCCCACTGGCCGGGGAGCCCTATGTGGGACTTGATCTCAGGATTCCAGATCATGACCTGAGCCGAAGGCAAAGCCTTAATGGACTGAGCCATCCAGGCGCTCCAAAAATCATCTGCTCTTATATTTGCATTTAAAACTGGGATTGTGTAGTATAATGAAGAATGGCACAATGCAGGCTAATAAATTAAAATTTTTACTTTCTCTACTTAGAATGACTTTAAATAATACAAAAATTAAATTGAGAGAAGGAATTTTCAAGAAAAGAGACAGCTTTGTATTTCTGAACCACAAACAGCACCTTTCCACCTTTTTGAACAAGGGCTTGACATTTTCATCTAGCAATAGGCTCCACAAATTATGTAGCTGACACTGTTAAACACCTATTCAAAAACTCAAGATAAAAACAAAATAAGAAAAAAAAATCAAATGATCTTTGTTCACTTTCCCATATATATCCTCTTGGGATTCTTCCTTACACACCTACAGTTTCTCTTCTATTTCTTACCCTCCTTCTTCCTTTAATAGAATTACATATTGCAAAAATAGCATTATTCTCTCCACCTAGAGGGTTCTCCCACTGCCTGAATGGTTTCCTCCCTCACTTCCTCCAGGCGGTCATATAAATATCACCTTCACAAAGACCTTGCCCAGCAGCCCTATTTCACCATCCCCCTGACACCACCAAAACCATAGCATTTATACAACTTGAATAACCATCTGACATACTACCTCACTTTGCTTAATTATTATTTTACTCATTGTCACCCTGTCTTTGTCAGTCAGGCTGCTATAGCAGAACACTGTGGGCTAAGTAGTTTATAACAGCAGAGTTGATTTCTCACAGTTCTGGAGGCTGGAGTCCAAGATCAAGGCAGATTAGGGGTCTGGTGAGAATCGGCTTATTGCTTCATAGATGGTTGTCTTTTCTTTGTGTCCTCATATGGTGGAAAAGGCAGGAGAGCTCTTTGGGGTCTTTTCTCCAAAAGCAAGAATCCCATTCATAAGGACTCTACCCTAAATGACATAATCACCTCCCAAAGTTTCTAACCCAGATACGGTCATACTCGGGATTAGTTTCCACCATATGAATTTGGATGTGGGAGGGGACACAAACATTGTCTGCTGCATATCCCTGATTAAAATGCTAGCTCCATGTAAGCTCTATGATGGCAGTTTTACCATAATTTGATCCATTCATTGCCATAGCTAGTTGGCCTAGAACAGAGTACTCAGTAAAAGTTTATTGAACAAGGCAAACTATGGAAAGAGCCTAGATGTCCATCAACAGATGAATGGATAAAGAAGATATGATATTTTATATATATACATATATATATATATATAATGCAGCTATCAAAAATGAAGTCTTGCCATTTGCAACAACATGGTAGAACTAGAGAGTATTATGCTAAGTGAAATAAGTCAATCAGAGAAAGACAATTGGCATATGATCTCACCAATTTGAGGAATTTGAGAAAAAAGGCAGATGATCATGGGGGAAGAAAGGAAAAAGATGAAACAAGACAAAACAGAGAGGGGAAAATCACAAGAGACTATTAATCTCAAGAAACAAACTGACGGTTCCTGGAGTGGAGGAGGGTGAGAAGGATGGGGTGGCTGGTGATGGACAATGGGGAGGGTATGTGCTATGGTGAGCGCTGTGAATTGTGTAAGACTGGTGAATCACAGACCTGCCCCTGAAACAAATAATACAATATATGTTAATTTTTAAAAAAAGGTTAATTGAACATATGCATTAATACTGAACATCCATTTAGTTAATGATAATGCTTGTTATATAGCAACAAGCACGAGAGCCCCAGATAGATTCTTTTGCTTAATCCTTATACGGACCCTCTGAGGGTTAGTGTTTTACAGTTCAGTGTAATGATGGGAAGTGCTACAATCTCTAAGTGTACTCTCAGATTATTGTATTGGTATCCCTTGGAAAATTCAAAATTTTGAGTCAAATCCCAGACATTCTGAATTAGAGACTTTGGGGGTGGGAAGCAGCGACCTGTTTTCAGTAGGTCTCTAGGTGATTCTGATGCATACCGAAGCTTGGAGAACCACCAGGACAGGTTACTGGCCAAGGGGTACAGCTGATAATTTGTGGAACTGTGATGTGAATACTTGGTCTAACAGCAAGTCCTCTGAACCATGACCTCTGAGGAGCACGTGCCTTTTCACATCATGCACTCCACATCTGAGCACCATTCTGTCTTCAACACAACAGCCTGAGTACTCAGAGACAGTAACGCCCCACTGTCTTCTCTTATGCTCACATCACAGGCAACTTGTACTTATTAACAGGGAAATCTCCTTAGACCCGGACTGCATCACTGATCCTTCCTCAGTCCACATTTCCTTGAATCTTGTTTCTGCAGTGGTGATAGGCATTCTTCAATTTCACTATAATGTGTTGATGTCTTTATTTAAAAGCAGATTTCTTAGCAGTAGCATGGAAGAAAATGTCAGACTTGGGGGTACACTATTAAAAGCTGCTTTGGAAGATCCTAGTTATTTTTGCTTTCTTTACAAGGTATGAGACGGTCCATGCTACACTCAGGATCATTGTTTCATTCTTATTATTTGCCTCTAAAACCTGCATGATCTTAATACAAAGTCCATATGACTACAACATTTAGACATGTCAATTTGAAAAACAGAGAGTGATCTATGCTTCTAAGATTGGTTGCAGCTCTTCACAGGGCCAAATGAACAACTAAATAAAAGTTAAAATTCCCAAAGCCAGAGTAACTCTAATTTATTTGTCTTTTGTGATAACTTTGATGTTTCAGTCACTCGGCCTCTATTGGGTAATTATACCAGGTATTGAGGATATCTGAATTTAGTGAATTAAAAGCATTTATTCATATTTTAAAATGTATTTAGCTATCATTAGTTCAATATAACCAGTGCATATAAAATACTCATGTATTCTTTTTGAATTATTAATTAAATATTTGACAATACAAAATTTGACAATATTGCATGGTATTTAGAAAATAAAAAGTTTTAAATTTTAGAGTATTTCATTCTTAACTTTTTTGCACACACATCTTGATTATGTTACTATAGTCATTCTATAGTAACAAATCACTAACTCATTTAGTAAGGAGCTTCTTTCATGTATAATAGTTAATAATGGCAATCTCAGTAGTTATTAATATGCATATACTCTTATTTGTGCTTTTGATAGCAATGTGTAATATACACTCACACACATTTATGTGTGTATGTATATGTGTATATGCATAGAAAATTATATGGAAAATTATATAAAAACCTCATAGATCAAGAATGACAAAGCTCCTTTAAGAAGTGTTTGAGGGGCACCTGGGTGGCTCACTGGGTTGAGTGGCTGACTCTTGATTTCAGCTCAGATCATTATCTCAGGGTCTTGAGATCAAGTTCCACATAGGACTTCATGCTCAGTGGGGAGTTTGCTTGAGGATTCTCTCTTCCTCTCTTTCTGCCCCCCTTGCCACTCACATGTTCTCTCTTTCTAATAAATAAATAAATCTTAAAAAAAAAGAGAAGAGTTTGAAAAACAACAACTTATATAATCTCTCAGGATGTAAATAAATTTGCTACATTACAGACAGAAACAGTTAATATATAATAAGTCAGTAAAAATTTAAAATTAAACATTACCTCTCTTAACATACAGAAATAATTTATTTTCTAAGGGACAAAAATCTACAAATTTACATCAACTTCTCAGACTTCAGGCCTTAACAAATATTAAATTGCAAATCAGACAAAAACATATTCTAGAGCAAATTAGACTCTTTTTGTGGAAGGCCTAATAGTAAATATTTGAGTTTTATAAGCCACGCATATTGTCCTTGCATATTCCCTTTACTTTGTGTCTTATAACACTTTAAAAATGTAAAAATTCTCTTCAACTTATTGGTCATAAAAAATAAGTCATAGGCTGAATTTGGCCAATGTACTATAATTTGCCAACCCCTGTTTTATAGAATTAATGATCCTTGAGCATGCTAATTAGACAATGTTCAATGTGACATTGTAAGGACACTTAACAACATCCTATTTTCTTATTTTTATATTTTAGATATTTTTTCTTAACAATTATTATTATTATAAATAATCTCCACATATTTTTACAAAACCTCTTAGTATCATTTTCTGCTATTGCTGCTGGCCTAAATAATTTACATAGGTATAGCAAAAAGCTAACTAGCTATTCAAGCTTCCTTGTAGTATGATTAACAAATCTGGACATTTACAACATTAAGTAATTATTAAAGCAGATAAATAATTTTCATTTGGAAATTATATAAATAAGTTAGGATTGCATTTTCAGTATCTCTATTCTTCCCAGTAGTTTTTTTTTTAATCACTCTTTTATTTATTTATTTATTTATTATTTTCTAAAACCAGTTCCTAAAATTCATCTCTAAAGATTTATTTGTGGTAACTATAATTAAGGGTAAATTCCTCACTTCTTAAGGTCCTGGCTTCTAACCTGCTAGAAAGTAACCTTCTTTATTAGTTATAAGTCCTGGAACCTATATAAACCATAGAAAAATTGCCAGACCTATCTCCTGGGAGGGCTGTGTAGACACTAATTCCATATATGAAGTATAATATTCATCCTTAATTGGGGCATTATCATAGGTGATCAAATAAAATTTGACACTCCAGTTGTGCCTTTGATTACACAATTTGTGAAATTACATTCTTGTAAACAGGATGACAATTCCTATTAAACCTATGAAAATAATGGCATTGCCACTAAAAGTAAAGAACTACTGTCAAATGACAAAAGAGGGGATAAAAGAAAGTAAAGAATTAGTAAAAGCGTTTTTTCTGAATTCTGAAGGTCAGGAAAAATGTATTATTAAATAATATTTTATTTCAGTTTGCAAAAGCATAGTCCATTGAATTAAGGGTTAGAAATGGATCAGGAGTAAACGTTTTCTTCTCTACAAAATAGAATATGAGCTTGTAGCAGCAACACCACCATGCATTCAATAAAGAGTAACCACAATTAGATTTCCTTCAGCATCTCATTCACTTCTTCATTAATTCTTTCTCCACTGGATTTTGAGCCAGCTGGCTGCCCTCCTGAGTCACCTATTTCTTAACTCAAAAGAGAAAGAAAATCCTGACTTAGTTCTCAGTATAGTCTGACAGTTTTCTAAGCAATGACAACTAAGAAACCCCTATATATGGATCTTCTCTAATAGTTAAGAACCTGGGGCGCCTGGGTGGCTCAGTTGGTTGGGCAACTGCCTTCGGCTCAGGTCATGATCCCAGAGTCCTGGGATCGAGTCCCACATCGGGCTCCCAGCTCCATGGGGAGTCTGCTTCTCCCCTCTCAAGCTGTCTCACTCTGTCTCTCTCTCAAATAAATAAATAAAATCTTAAAAAAAAAAAAACAAAAGAACCTGGTGCAACTATTGTTGCTTTCCCATAAAGGCCTTCAGACTGTCCTTCATTGTCAAAAACTCAACAAAATCTGTAGTTTGTGGCAGAGCCTTCAGGCAAGCATGAGGGGAAAAATAGAAATAATCTGTTGATGATAAACTGAATAGAGGTTGTTATCTCATTACAGCAAGCAACAGTGTAAGAATAGACAAGATTGTTTTGGAATGAAATAAATAACTATTCTAAGAAACTGATCAATGTTTCCCTTGAGGGTAAGAACATAGTATGGACAATGAAGGCATTGATATATTTCCAGGAAAATCAATACATCTTGTAAAGGATATCATCTTTAAAATGTATTATATTGGTAATTTTTACTTATACAGAATTAACCTAAGAGAGGCTAATCTTCCCATTTTATCTGACACCCATTCCCTTGTAGAACATACACTTCTGTTGAGCTACTTAATAAAAAAGAAGCACCAAAACAAATCTAATTATTTTTAGTATCCTCCTTTTTTGAGGTGAAATAAAAAATATAATTATGATTATTGCAAACAGCCATTTGGGAAATATCAAAGATATTTTTGGATATAAAAGATATCTTGAAAATTATACTTTTTTCTGAATTTAGGATATGATCTTGAGGTGGCAAAATCAAATGAATTATCAAAGAATTTATGGATATTTGATTAAGATAAGACCACAGATGCCTGAGAAAAACAATTTACCTTAATCACCTACTAGCCATATGGATAATATAATACTTAAAAATATATACATAAAAGAAGGTAATGCAAATTTAAAAAGCATAGCTCTTTCTGAATCAAGGAATACTCATCGTCTGCTCTATTTTATTTTATATATTTTATTTTTTAAATTTTATTTTATTTATTTTAGAGAGACCGAGAGAGTGCACATGCAGGGAAGGGCAGAGAGGGAGGGAGGGGGAGAGAGAATCTGAAACAGACTCTGCACTGAGCATGGAATCCAATGAAGGACTTGATCCCATGAACATGAGATCATGACCTGAGCTGAAACCAAGAGTTGGGTGCTTAATTGACTGAGCCACCCAAGCACCTCACATGGTTTCCTTTTAACAATAGTTAATGATAAAACCAAGTTGGTATAAACCACAGGAAACGTAAACCAAGTTGGTATAAACCACAGGTTCCCACCAGAGATCACCAAATGGTTAGACCACAAAATTCTATTCTCAACCATTGCTGTTCCCTGTGGGGAAAGACTTTTTTAGCATGAACCAACCATCAGAAGACCCAAACTATGTCAAGAACCCAAAACAAAAATAAGCCAGAGAGAGAAAGAGAGAGAGAGAAATTCAGTGAAGGTAAAATAGTGCACCTTGGGAGTTAATCCAAAGTCCAAAGGGAAATAAAAGTGCACTGGATAGTCTTCTTAGAAATTAAGCTTAATTTGCTTCAACATTTTGATGGAAGCTTGAAAATTGTCAAGGTGTCATTTTCCTTGTCAAAATTATCTTTCAAACAAATATATAGAGTGATCACATATCAGAGATGTGTTTGACTCACTAATGAAAGACCCAGTAGGATAGTAAGGTTGATTGAGAAGATCTGAGACACATGAATTCTTATAGTTAGTTGGGAAGGGCATGGTGAAATAAATTTGCTAAGCTAGAAAAAGAATTCTGTAATGTCTTATGGGTCATTAAAACCGCAAATTTTGTGGTTATCTTTTATACTGGACAGGAATCACTTGCTTCTCTACTAGACAACAATATACAAGTTAATACTAACCTTAATAAATTCTGGGTATAAATCAGCAGTAAATAGCGAGTCAAACAAAAAGGTGGATTCTCCTAGTGAATCGATACTGGATGAGCCTGTTATACAGAGCTCCAGTATGATATTAAAGACACAAAGCCATTTTCTGCCTTGTTTCCATGTTTGGATTATTTTTCTTAATAGATCTTTGGGATTTACTGTACAAAAAGATTTGGCAGCTTTTCCTTAATTGAAATGAGATAAATAAATCAAATTTGGGCTCTTTCTGTAAGAATAAGAGAATAAATAAGTCTTAGAGCCTTGGATATTGATAAAGGGATTATGCTGCAGTATAACCATTTATTACTCATGATTTATAGTGTTTTATACTTTTATTTGAGCCCTTCATTTTTCTTTCTGTGTTACACATACTGCTTCGGTCGATTGTCGATTTAGGTGTTACTCCCTGGCCATGAAAATGATATTTAAAATGACAGTCATATTAAGAAAATCTCAATTTAATATATGTCTTCAATTTAGTGTTTGAAAATAAATATGACAACACAGAAGAGAATATGTTGATCAATATTATAAACTTGTTTTTGTATAATATCCACATAAGTTCTTGTTCTTTGTTTCTTAATTGTGAATATGTAACTTTTCAAGAATAACTTTATCAATATAAGGTGAACAAGCATAATAAAATCTTTTAGTGTATGTTTTCTCTGAACAGAACAGATTTGAGGATTCTGACAGGGTTTAAGTAAAAGGGCTCCTCACCTTCTTTCGCATTCATTTCTTAAAGCAGGCTTATGAGGAGAATTGACTCTGGAAGAGGAGCTGAAATTCGAACAGAGCATGTGCTCTTGATATGCCCAGTTTCTGAATCTCTCGGAGGTATTTTGTTTCATCTGCAGGTGGTTTTCAGGCATATGTCCAAATTTTAAGTGCTCTGAATCATATATTCCAAGAGGGAATAAATGTTGTATCTGTTATTTATATCTGATAGATGTGCTACCATGTGTTTCTAATAATGCACATATATCTTTACATCTGGAGAATTAGTCCATGTAAAAATCATCAGATTTAAAGTTTTCTTAACCTGAAAACATTTGACCATGATCTAATCATTCAATCATCCAAGACTTGAAGTAAGAAATTTATTAATCCCATTTTCTTGATAAACAAACCAAAGCTTGCAGTGATTAAAGAACTTGTCTAATATCACTAAGCTTGTGAGTTGCATAAGGATTTGACTGGGATCTTGCCCCTTTCTTACTATTTCCAGTGCTATTACACTGCCCTAACCTAACATTTGCACCACGGTAAAATCTTCTTGGAAGCTCTCTCTGTTTCTACTATTCCTCACTGTATTCCTTTCACCAATATCCTTTTGTTTGTTTGTTTGTTCTCTTTTGTTTTTGTTTTTCAGTTCTAACAGTATCAAAATATAATTCAAACACTTTGTGGCCTATAAGACAATACTTAATTTGGCTGCTGCTTATCTAATGGCTCCATCTTCTCTCCTCTCCCCACCCCCAACCCCCCTACAGCCCTTCTTTAACTTCATATCTGCCTTTTGCTTCTGAACTTGCTGTTTCCTTATGACATTGCCTCTCCCCACATCTCTACAGGGCAGGCTCTTTCTCATTTCTCGCCACCGGCTTAAACGGCTCTCTTGACCAAACTCTCTAACGTAACCCTCAACCCCCAACAATCTCTATCCAACTGGTTTAGTTTAGTTTCCTCAAAATAGGACATTACTCATTAATTCGACAAAATTTATTAAGTAACCTGTAGTGCCTAGGACTCTTCTAAACATTGGGGATATAGCAGTAAATAAAACAGACAAAACCCCATGGCTGCATAAAGTGTACATATTAGTTGGCAGACTTAGGTAATAAACAAAGATAAGTAAACTCAATGATACATTAGTGGTGAGGAAAAAAAATAATAATAAAGCAAGAAACCAGAGGGTGTTGGGCAATGATAACAGTGTTGCAACTTCAAATAGATGTTCAGGAAGAGCCTCCTGGAGAAGATGGGATTTAAGCCAAACCCTGAAGAAGTGGAAGAAATGATTCCACTTCTTCCAGAAGAAGAAAATTCCAGGTGCATGTTTTGACATTCCTCAATACTTACTAGTACTAGTCTCTCCACTACATTGGGCTTGAGTTCCATGAAATCAGGGACCTTATCTGATGTTTTATCCTTAGAGCCCAGAGTAGTGCCTGCCGCATTAGATACACTGTAATACCTAGTCATTTTCTTCTGTTTGCTTCCAGTGCGTTTTTCAGTGATGATATATTTTTGGATTGTGTTTTTAACACATAGCATATTGGATTACTGTCATCAAGAAAATGACACCTAAATCATTTTCCTGGTCTAACTGACATCTTACACATGCATTCTTACTATACTTCAGTACTCATATGATCTTACACTTGAATGTGTTCAAATTTCTCTGCCACTTTTTAAAGCAGCTGCACAGCCTCATAAAATCTTCATCCTTTATAGCCATTAACTTGATATTTTGCTGTCTTCCCAGAAGTTTGGTGTTATTTTCAAAATTGTGAATCTTATTATGTATTTCTTTTCTGTGCCATTTATTTAAATATTAGATGTGACTAGTCACGAAGAAATGTATCCGTCCTGAGGCACATATATTCCCACCCATATTACTCTTTATCTATAGTTCCCACACTTCAGCTGTGAAAATCTAGTACCTCTAGACTCTTGGTTTCTTATTTTTTTCTACTATTATTCTTTGTATGGAACTTTGATAGAAGCTGTGTGATTTAGTCTATTTCTTTCCCTTTCATTCTCTGGCCCTTACCAGATATTCTTAAAATCAATGGTATTTCCCATACCCTCTTATTTATTTCCTTCTAGTCTTCTCTCTTGCCTTTTTTAGCCTTCATTTTTATTATTCTTATACCATTAAGTACTATGGTCCAACTATACTGAAATTCCAATTACATAAAAATGAAGATGTTTCAGGGCAGAAGTATTTCTGCATTTATATGGTTAGCCCTTTAATCCTTAATTTGATTATAGAGAAACCTGAACATCGTGAAGAATGCAGTGAGTTTGAAATAAGTTTGTTTGGATTTCTTCTTCCTCCTCTTTTTTAATCTTTGTGAGGGCATCTAATAATTTCCTTTTTGCTTCATAAAGATAGGAATAGCCTAAATGAGGAAGCTATTTGCATTTGCTGGAACTAAATATGCCTTAATTACCCCCCCAAAAAAGTCAGACATTCAATTCATAATATTTACCCAAACCTGGCAAGAAGACAGATTTCTCCTTTTCATGCTGGGTGAGGGACTGCCTTGCCTCCAGAGATCTGCTGGAGATCCATCAAGGAGCTGGCAATAAGTGTGTTATGCTGGGTGTCTCTAAGTTACCTGAGGTGCCAGAGGTCTGGATCATTCTTCCAGCCTTGTGCACACATTTTACAGATGCTGGCTCACATGCTTCCTGGAGTTCTTAGGAGCCTTTGAAATTCAGAAGCTTGGCAAAGCCATGATCATCTGATGCTTTCTTATTTCATCTTGCCGAAAGGGGTGATTCTTTGAAAGTGTGAAAATACCTTACCAAGCTACATCAACAGATGCATAGTAACCGAAACTCATTTTAAATACCTATGGGGACTCACTCTTTTGACATACATGTAACTCCCATTATGATTAATGGAAGTATTACCTGATTTACAACATGCTCTTGCCTTTACATGGCTAATGTCTGCAGCGGGAAGAACCATCAGCAAAGTTATGAACTCTGTTCTTGGCTCTACTCTTATGGAAAAAATAATTCTTAAGTTAGAACCCATGACTTAATTCTAAGAATCACTATATCCACCCATATTGACAGAATCTCAGGTTTTGCAACATATTAAAAAAAAAAATCTTAACCTAATTAGGAATTTTCAACAGAAGATTATTCACTGTCAGTGCTAATGACCGCAATAAAGGCAGAAAATTCTAGCTAAAACAAACAAACGATTAGACTCAGCAACACAATTAATGGCTTTACTAATTTGTCTTCCCTTCCTTCTTGTTAGCTTTTGTATGAACTCTAGCAGACATATAGCTATCTAATTCTACATATGAGTAACATGCACTGTTATCTAGCATTCATTGAAATAAATTATATATAAATTATTCAAGTACAAGGAACTGACTTGGTAAATATTAATTTTCACCAAGATGATGTCATGAAGACATATGTTGATGTCTTACAAAGTACATGATTTTATGTAGCAAACTATATTTCCATACTTTATAATTTCTATTTCCACTACAAGTTAGACAATCCTGGTCTATTTATAATAAGAACAAGTTTAATTAAAACCTCAAAGTAAGCTTTAGGCTTTATTTAATTTTCAATCTTTTAATTAAATTATTATTTACCACTGTGTAGAGTGGACAAAATGCCCTGTAAATCCTCTATCTTATCTTTTTTTGTCATGCAAGCTTTTCCTCTAAGTATTTTTGGCCAAAAACTTATGAGAGAAACTCTAATTGAGAATTAGATTGAGAGTATAGGATTAGAGTTTTCTCCTGTCCCGACTTTAGTATGCCTGTTTTGTCTTGTGACCAGATGTGAATTGTTAATGATAATTCTAACATAATGATAACATAAATGATAATTTCTAATAGTCAATTAATCTTTGTGCCTAGTCCTTGATGTGATTATATAGTAAATCTATAGTGAAGTCAGAATTCTGTTTTTTTAATTAGATAATATAAGTGATTTCAATACTTTTGGTTTTATCATTTACCCATGGAATAAAATCTTACATCCTAGACACTGGTCTTGGGGCTGTGGAAACATAGTGAACTAAAAAATCCTGGCATTTTGGAGCTTACATGTTACAAACATAAATTTAAAATGTCTAATGTGGCATAATCGCCAAGAATGGTTGTGCAAATTTTACATGGCACAGGTAGGAGAGAAAATGAACATTTATGTAATGGTCTATATAAATAGTAGTCTCTGGAGTTGTGCTATACACAGTATACGTGGTGGTATTCAGTGAAACTGACTTAGTTTTAATTTTACATTACATAAATAACAAAAACTCCTGAGTTCTCATCACCTTCTGCTCTTCAGTAGGTATACCATAATGACTCCAGAAATGGAAACTAGTTTCTATAGACAAATACATAAATAATTTCTGTTAGCTTGACCTCAGTTACCTTCTAGATATCTCAGAAGCATCAAAAGACTTGTTTACCTAGTCTCCTTTCTTTCTTTCTTTTTTAAGATTTTATTTATTTATTTGAGAGATTCAGAGAGAGAGAGCATGAGCAAAGAGAGGGAGAACCAGATTCCCCACTTAGCAGGAAGTCTGATGTGAGGCTCTATCCCAGGACCTTGAGATCATGACTTGAGCCCAAGTTAGACGCTTAGCCAACTGAGCCACCTACGAACTCCCCTAGTTTCCTTTCTTAATAAATTTATGTCCAAAATGAAACATAAGAAAGCATACAGAATAGAAATACTAACTCTAGATTCTATGATAAATGCTTAAAAGTGTGGGCTACTGTCATTTAAAAAAATTGATATCACTTGATAATAAGATTTTTTGGCAGATTATGCTTATTCAAAATCTGACTGGTGGGATGCCAATCCCTCTGACCCACTCCCTGCTCATAACTCTCTCTTATTTTCTCTCTCTATCTCTCTCTCAAATGAATAAATAAAATCTTTAAAAAATCTGATTGGGGCACCTGGGTGTCTCAGTGGGTTAATCCTCTGCCTTCCACTCAGGTCATGGTCTCGGGGTCCTGGGATCCAGACCCGTATGGGGCTCTCTGCTCAGCGGAGGCCTGCTTTCCCCTCTGTCTCTGCCTGCCTCTCTGCCTGCTTGTGATCTTTCTCTCTCTGTGTCAAATAAATAGGTAAAATCTTAAAAAAAAAATCCAATTGATGGTCTGTAGAGGGTTTATACGAATAAGTTCCCAACTAAACTCACACTTTAAAAACTGTGGCTGAGCACTAATCAAGGATACAAGAATTGACCCAGATTAACATACAATTCAGTAAAGTGTATTCACTTGGACAATATTTTTTTTCAATGTGTATTTTTTCTCTGTCTTTTGGAGAAACATATAAACTTCCGTTTGAACATTTCTTTTTCTTTTTTTTTAAATAAATCATTTGTTATTTTTCTTGGAATTAACTTAATCATGTATTATTTGGAAGGAAGAAAAACCATGCAAGCTTTCTCAAATTAAAAAAGTGTATTTTTTAAAAATAGAAATTCTACAGAAATTACACTGAGCTCATTCAGAAGTGGGAAGTTATCAGTTAGCTGCTCTATCTGGAGGCTGATGGATTCTGAATTCATTTTTCCTGGGCTTTACTGTTTCTATCTCCTCTAGTTGAGAGGATGCCTTTGCTTAAGACAGCTTGCTCAGACCTCATCTCACTATGTCTCTGGCTCCTGCCCATATTGCACAAGATCTCACTGGTACAGCATCTAAGTGTCTGGCTCTCTGTGCCCTAAATGCAAATTTCTTGGAAACAGAAAATGATTAATTCTTTTTAGACAATGATTGTGTTCCAACCCTAAGTAGCTATGGTCATGAGAACAGGAATATATGTTACAACTACAGCTATTTAAATCCATCTTTTCTGCCAACACGATGAGTTTGGAGCAGTTCCAAAGGAATGGGTAGGATATTGGCAAGAACACTTGGGTTGGAAATTTTCATTTGCACGAGGAGGCCAACAGCATCAACAGACTCATGTCCTCTGCTTTCTACTGGGTTCAGACAATAGAATGATTCAACAGGCAACTGAGGGAAGAAGAAAAGTGAGGATTTTTTTTTTTATTTGATTGTTTTCTCCTTGTGAACTCAACGTGGTTTGAGAGATTGGAGGCAAAAAGTAGACTGCAAGAAAGTGAAGAGTAATATTAATATAAATGAAGTTTGATGGGCAAGGAAGAATGGGAGGAGGCTAGCTTGAGTGTGTCATAAGGTTGAGGTAAACTCTTTCCCTTTCTTCATTAGAAAATGGGCTTTATGGATATGTTTATATATGTAAGAGAATGATCTGATAAAGAAGAGACAGGATGAAATTGATGAAGAAAAATCATTGAAAAAGGAATTGGTAATGTAGTTTGCACATGGTTGAAGAATTTAAACTTGGATAGGGAAAGAGATGACTCTCAAATGAATCTACAGAGACACAGTCAAAGTAGGATATTATTAATTTATCTCTGAATTCAATCAAAATGTTTATTGCATTGGGTGGAGTTTTCAGTTTTTAGTTAAAGATAATTTCAATACATTTGAAAACATTCATTAATTTGCAAGCCTACTTTTTATGAGTGAATCGGTTACTGCTACTCAGGTAGACCATAGGTGAAAATAGCAGAAATGTGAACTAGCTTAATTTGTGCTACATTTCTGAATTGTACACTATAAGTTATACTTAATTTTAAGCACATGTGAAGACTTGAAGCGATGCACCAAACAGAATTCTATTTATTATTTCTTAGAGAGAAAAAGGACTAGAAGTGTCATTTCAATGGACCCTATGACACCTTGATACCCAAGCACCCCTGCGGCGTGTTCCTCTAGTATCATGAGTCTCTAATCAGAGATATACGTTTGTTGTGATTTCCTGAAGATTAGTGCAAAAATTCACCACTTTGAGTCATCAGGAGAAAATTTTTGAGTACTGCAGGGCCTGCAATTGAGGGATGACAAAGGCAGAAGCTTGTAGAGCTACAACATCTGCATTCCTGACAGAGAGGCCCTGGAATACCAGTTTAGTGAAACAGGATGCTCTCAGAGATCTCTGATTCCCTGTAGAGCAGAGGCAGAACCTATAGCAGCACAGAATGAGAGGAGAACATGATAGAGTTGTACAAACCCTGGGCTCTTCGAGCACATATAAGACATCACCTTAGAATTATCAGAAATAAATCACAGGGGCTCAGTAGCAGACTGAAGGATCAAAAAGTAAAAGCAATGGGTCAGAAAACAACAACAACACAAATGAGATATTCCAGGTAATGAAATTTTTAGGTCTCCAGCATATTACTTAGTCATATTAAAATACTTCATGTGCAGAATGTGATCATTTATTTCGCTAAGTGGTTTATTTAATGCAAAGGAGTGAATCAAGCACTGGGGAGTTCTAATTATGACCTACCAAAAATTCTCAAAGGCATCAAGTATAAGTAGATAAGCTTATGATTTCCATTATACACACATGGACATTGTCTTTTACAACCACACATCTTAGTATTGACAAAGCCATCACCGGCAATGTTAAATTGTACTTTTTCTTTGTCACCCTTTGAAATATGCATTTCATGTGCATATATGTAAATACATGTCGATGTCATCAATTTCCACCTACATCCTTTTGTACCCAATGACACATATAATACATAATTAGTATTGAAAAGGTTTTAAATCAATATTGATAAACTAGAGTTTTAAAGGAGATAATAAAAGCCCCGTTTGTTCTGAATTTCCTTCTGTGGGGTTGTTGGGGAAAAAAATCTTAATTTTCATAATCAGTATAGCTTACCAAAACCCTACTAAATCCATTGCTATCACTAACTCTAAGTTTTTTGCTGTTTTTCTGTTCTTTGTTTGTTTTTTTAATAATAATATTTCCTGCTTATTCAGGAACTGAAGTATCTTTGTCCTAATACAGTCCTACTCAGTGCACAGACAGGATGCAATAGGGTAAAAGCTGATGCAGACCTCCCAGGATTATCTGAAGCTAATAATAATGGCTTTAATGAGCCATTCAGGGGTTGCTTACACTGCAGTCACAGACTCTACAGAGTGGTGAAAGAAAATGCTGAAAGTGTGGGTTCCCAGAGGAATAAGCTAAGATTAGGTGGTTAGTGGAGAGCGAAGGAAACTTCTTTCTAGTGAGGCACCAGATTAAGTTGCTGAGGCTGCTCCTGCCCCATCTGGCCAAGTATGCACATGTGACGAGTGACCATCACAAGGACGAAAGGTTCATATGGGATCAGAAGCCCAAAATATCCAAGCTCTTTGACCTCCTCCATCTCCTTAAAGGAAGTGAAATTGCCAAGCTATGGCATTTCCTAACACCTCAATGAATAGTGCAGTTCCCGATTCTTCAAGGAATAAGACTTTTAAGATCCACAGGAAAATTCCAATATTCTCCACGCTCAGCTCACATGGGAAAAGTCTGGCTAAAAACAAGGACCTAGACATAATGAAAGTGAGGGCAAGAAAAGATCATTATCTGACTTCAGAATTTTTAGAATTTGAATAACATCAAACTTTTAAGTAAATTATATGCTTTGAGTTACTTGTAAGTGTGTGTGTGTGTGTGTGTGTGTGTGTGTGTGTGTATTTGCCTCTCTCTCTCTCTTTTTTTTTGACTAATTGTAGGGTTAAATAGATCTTGGTCCATTTTTTCACTTTCCTTTTTTTTAATTGTTTTTTTTTTTACAAATAAAAAATTCATTTTGCTTTAATAAAATATATTTATCAGCATGGATAATTGAGTCAAACCTGAAATACTGTGAACTTCAGTATGGTTCAGTCAAGTCATTCTCATTGTCACTGAGATTCTAGATCCGTTTCTTTATGTTTTACTGTGCCCTGCTTAATGTATCAGGCTTATTCATAAATTGGCTTTATTGTCTTCTGAAAATAATTGCAGCATTTCACTTTTCATATCAACACACTTGTAAGAAAGAAACCCTCTCTTTGCTCAGGCAAACCATGTGAAAGTTCCAACGTGCCCTCTGTCTGGACCTTAGTAGGCCTCTTACCCACACCTTGAACAAATTAATTCATTTTGTCTGTTTCCCGAGCCTCACTTTTGGTCTTGGGTGAACTCTGACTCCTCATCATGGTTCCTCAAAGTGGAGGACGGATGCTGAGGAGCAAACCCAAAATGCCTATTTGTTTTGTTTGCTCTTCTTCTTAACTATACATCATTTTTTAAAAATCATCCTGTGAACTTCATCTCCAAAATGAAACATTTCAATTAAGCGGCCAAATCAGGGATCAGTTTCATTGCTCTGGCCTCTTTTTCTCCATGCATTAAGCAACATCACAACCCTTTCAGCAATATATTTCATAAATACTTTGCTCCCGAAAAAAATTATCTAAACTATTTAGCCTTAGCAAAGTGACTTCACTATCTAGCTCTCAAATCTGAAATAATATATGCTGACCAGAATCACTATCTTCCATCATTGGGGATTCATTTGCCTTCTAATCTTCCTACATCCATTTGCTATAGCATTTCTTAAGATAGTCCTCAAAGTAAATTTATACAATTAAAAATAAAATTAGGCAAACAGAAAACAGGAAGTTAATTTGTTTAAACTGTTCTGTTTCTGTTGTTTTGTTTTGCTTCCTGATTTTTAGTCTTACCAGATATTTTCTTTCACTCTCCAGAATTAAAGGTATTTTCTTATTTCTCCCCATTTTTTTGTATTTGAAAAAAATGTATTGCGGGATTTCATTCTACTTATTTCAATGGAATTGTCCACTCTCATGCCCTGTACTTTCTACTAGAATTAATTCTGCTGTTGTGAAGATACTGACCAAATTTTATCACTGACCCCAAACCTGCTAGGTTAAAATTTAAGTAGTGATGATGTGGTGTTAATGGAGCTTGTGAATATTTATTATTGAAAGATCCAAGGTGGCTTGGCCACATGGAACATATTGTTCCTCTGCTACTCTGCACCATATGGAGAGTTCACATTTGCATTTTAACCTAATCAAATATCAAATATTAATATAATCAGGAGGGGTCTAAATATTTTGAGAGCACTACGACTTTTTAAATTATAAATATGAATAATGGACTTGGCTAAGTTACAAAACTTAAATATAATCATAGCTTTGGGCTTTTTCTGGTTTCTATAAAAACCCTTCCCTTGTGCCTGTCCTGAATATAATTAATATATGTTCCTAATCACAAACGTGCATAAAATAATGAAGGAAAACAGCCTAGACTACTAGGTTTTATTAACATCATTGTCTCCTTGTATTGAAAAGTAGAATAATTTAATTTGATGGAAAATGTTCTTCTTAATTAATATTTTTGCATAAAATATTTAGCAGTTTTTAAACAAATAAGACCATGGACAGCTATTCTTGATTTGTATGCGATATATTAATATGGTTGGTAGAGATGAAATCTTACTGTTCATCATTTAAAATGTTGATATCAGCTAATATGAGAAAACTGTCCTATAGGAACATTTATTTCTGGCATTGTAAAGGATATATATTGCACGCAAAGTACCTTACGTTCAGTCATACTACTACAGTTTTTGACAGAAAATATATTAAAGCAACTGAACGGTATATTCTTTTAGGGAGTCCTGAAGTTCTATTTTTGTAAGCTATTCCTTGAAGACTGATATTGATCACCACTTGACAAGGTTTAAAGTTCATCCTTTATTCACTGAGGAGACATCAAGAAAGCGATGATACATAATACAAAGATCAGGGCCATGATGCATACAGTAAAGAAATAAAGTAAAAGTGTCAGCATGTTCTAGTGTAGAATATAGGAAATATGTTGTGTTTTTAAGATTTCATAGTTTTGCTTTAAGTAAACAGGTGGACCTATCAAGAAAGAACAGCTCAGAGTATCCAGCTGATATCCTTTGAGTGAGGTATGACGCCTTGATTAGATCCTGGGGAACATTTTGACTGTGTTTGACATAACAAAATAAGGTTATGCAGAAAACAAAAAATTAACTCTGAAATTAATAGTGAAATTCGACAGTGTACACAATTATTTACCTCTGAATTGGAAACTCTTTCAGGTGACAATCCACTTCCTGCCTGATTAATAGGGTTAGAATAATATAATCAAATATAAAGCATTTAATTACCATTTTGTCCAAGGTAGGAAGGAAGCTTTTGGTTCCTGGGATTAACAATAAATGTCAAATAATGCTAATGGAACAAAAAGCAACACACATTTACATGAAGCAGATTTACATGAGCTTAGTAAATGTGAGCATGGATTCTGGACTAGATAAACTAGATGACTAAATTCACTTGCCAACATGGGTGCCTGGATGGCTCGGTCAGTTACGCTTCTGCTTTTGGCCCAGGTCATGATCCCAGAGTACTGGGATTGAGCCCGGCATCAGGCTCCCTGCTCAGTGGGAATCCTGCTTCTCCCTCTCCCTCTGTCTATAACCCACCCATGATCACTACCTCCCCCCTCCACTCATGTTCTCTCAAATAAACAAATAAAATCTGAAAAAAATAATAAAAATAAATAAATTCACTTGTCAACTGAATAAGCACAAACAATTTATTTAACCTCACAGGACTTCAGTTTCTCCATCCATAAAATAAACTTTATAACAATATTAACTTGATAGGGCTGTGCTTGATATACAGAATACACTCCATAAGCATTCATTAGCATTTTTGGCCAAAGGAAAGAAATTACAGTTTTTGGTAGTTGTGTTCATCAGATAACAATTACACTTGCATTCCATTTTCTAGTTTTTGTTCACGTATATTTGGAACTTGAAGAAATCACACCTCTTATTTTGCTGTTAGCTGACAAATCTCATTGATTTTAGTGGTAAGATGATTTTCTCAATTCTAAAAATACATAAATAGTTAAATATAAAAAATATAATTGAATAATAACCTATTTTTTCTATATTGGAGGAGGCAACTGACTTAAGCTGGTTATCAGTTCATATCTCAAATATTATTAAAGATATATTATGTACATGTGAAATCAAATTACAAAAGAACTAGTTATTTTTTTGTACAATCTTTTCCCCAGGGGCTATTTTCAACTTCCCTGCTCTCATGAAATTTTATCAATAATAACAGAATAACTGCTTGATTGGTATATTGAATGTTACTTCTGAAATTCCAAGTAATTACTTCCCAAGATGCTTCACTAAGCCCCAGAGATGTGAAGACAGCATCCACCTTATTTTGTCAAGATTACATATATATGGATTGCAATAATATGTAGGAAACCTGTTGAGGATTTGGAAAACAGACACAAAATAAATTTGATACTAAACAAATTCCAGTTTAAATTAAGAACTTTAACAGCTGATCCAATTAATTCTTATTTTTCATAAGGATTTCTTACAACAGCTTCCAAACTTAAAATACTCCAAAACAAACCTGGTTTTAAAACTTCTATCCTTGTCCTTTTGTGCTGGTATTAAAGCCAGGTTTTATATGGTTCATTTGAAAGAGTTCAAAGAATGTTGAGAAAGAAAGTATCATTTCATACAGAATAAATAACATCAATATTAATTAATTCATGAATCTATACTAAAAGAATGTATAGTAAAAGTTGGCTTTATAAATATTAGTGCCAAAAAAGGGTACAGATTCTTACTGAAAAATTCTCTTTGGAAGACATATCATGGTGCATTTTCAAAATCAGAGATTGGGTATATTTTATATTTGATACATCAGAGTAAGAAAAATCTTTCCAAAGTATGTCCTGCTTTACATATTTTTTATTAACATTCTAGGAAAGGCATCAATTTTAAATAAGAAATGGTTCATAGATACAACTTGATTCATTAATTCATTCAAAATTATATTTTAAAAGCTACAGATACAAAATTTTTTATTATTGCATATAATGCCATGAATTTTTTCCTCCACAATTATTTTATTCGGGAAATGCTTTTAATTTACTTGAGTTTGATACTACTAGAAATTCATTTTAAGAAGCACATGAAGAGGACTGCATCAAAATAAGAATTTCTCCACAGTAAAGGAAATAATCAACAAAGCCAAAAGACAACCTCAGAATGGGATAAGATATTTGTAAATGATATATCTGATAACAGGTTACTATGGAAAAATATATAAAGAATTTATTCAACCCAACACCCAAGAAAACAAATAATCCAATTTAAAAATGGGCAGAAGACATGAAGAGACATTTATCCAAAGAAGACATACAGATGGCTGGCAGATATATGTAAAGATGTGCCACATCACTCATCATGAGAGAAATGCAAATTAGAACTACAATAAGATGTCACCTCTCACTTGTCAAGCCGGCTAAAAAAAAGAAAAAGAAAAAAGAAAATACAAGTGTTGGTCAGGATGTGCAGAAAAAGAAACCTTGTTACATTGTTGTTAGGAATGCAAACTGGTGCAGACACTCTAGAAAACAGTATGGAGTTTCCTGAAAAAATTAAAAATAGGACTAACCTATAATCCAGGAATCTTACTACAGGTTATTTACCCCCCAAAATACAAAAAAACCTAAATAAAACAGATACATGCGCCCCTATGCTTATTGCAACATTATATACAATAGCTAAATTACAGAGGCAGCCCAAGTGTCTATCAAAAGATGAAAGGATAAAGAAGATGTGGTCTTAAAAAAATAAATAAATAAATAAATAAGGAGAAAAGAAGATGTGGTATATATGTACAACGGAATATTATACAGCCATTAAAAAGAATGAACTCTTACCATTTGCAACAACCTGGATGGATCTAGAGAGCATAATCCTAAGAGAAATAAGTCAGTTAGAGAAAGACAAACATTATATGATCTCACTCATATGTGGAATTTAAGAAACAAACCAAATGAGAAGGGAAAACAGAGAGACAAACCAAGAAACAAATTGTTAACTATAGAGAACAAACTGAAGTTTACCAGAAGGGAATTGGATGGGGTGTGAGTGAAATAGGTGATGGTAATTAAAGAGTACATTTATCATGGCAGGGGGAGAAGGAAGTAGGAAAGAAAGCTATGAAAAAAATAACAGTGCTTTGCTCTTTTCCTCTTTTAGCAGATTAATGGTGTTTATAATGAGCTTGAGTGGATATAAGTGGATCATTAGGTGTTGGCAAAATATTATAGTCTGATGAAAATAGATTGGGACTAGGAGTAAAGGTGAATGAGGCTACTTATTTGCTCATAAAACCTTGAACAACTCATATAACTGAAAAGCACACTTTTCTTACTTGGAAAATATGGGCAGTTTCTCTGACTTGACTATTTCACAGTGTTGTTAGGAATTGAAGTAAACCAAATACGTGTTTGAATAAGTTGTTTGAAATTATAGATAAGTGAAGATATTAAAATGTATTTGGCTGTGATCAACCACAATCAATCTGCATAGTGGCACAAAATGCAAGCCATCCAGTTTTACTTTTGATTCTTGTGACCATGATCATTGGCATCATGAATTTCACTTGTTGAATTTAGGGTTGACCCAATACTGTTACCACTTCCAAAAATCTATTATTTGCCCTCTCTACCACTTACGGAACATTCAGTCTGAATCTATTTCAGTTCGTGTTAAAATGTGTCCTCAATTGCTTTCAGATGCAAGGCAGCTGAATCTTATCTAGAAGAAAACCTAAGGGCAGTTTAGTACTGCTGCATTCTTGGCAAGTTGCAGGCATATCTAATTTCAAATTTTAGACATGTATAAGAAAAAAGGGTGTCAGAGGGAGATTCACAATACAGTACTCAATTTATCAAAAAGAACAGAGTATGATCACAGCATTTCGATACTTCATTTACTAAACAGTTTCTTATTGATATATTTGGGAAGTCACTTCAGCTATGATCTCTGAATTTTAAAGCATAAATGCAAGTTCAAAACATGCAGTGTGCTGTACAATAAATTTAGAATTAGAATGGACTTAGCCCAGAACATCTGCTCTTCCTGCCAATATCCCTATAGTCATGCCCTTTGGTCTTTTGTTTTTAGTGGTAACAGAGCACGGATGATAATGACATTTCTGAAATAAACAAAACCATTCTCTTTGGAAATTTGACTCCACCCATTCTTTTAAATAATTCATTTAAATCAATTAAATTGAATACATTTATCAAGGGTATACTATGAGTTTAGGAGTTCTTTTCTTTAATATAGCCAAGGAATTCTTACATCTGCATTATAACAATGATGCCTTGATCACATCTTACCAATTTAGAATTCTGAAAGTTTAAGCATGGCTAACTTCAAACATTTGGCAAGAAATAATATTTTGTATTTTATAGTTTTCATGGTTGTGAAAAATGCCCAAAAAACCCAAGCTGAACAGGCTGTGGCCTCTTTGGTCATGCTAATTAAATATTGTTTATGGTTATAATTTCAATATTTTAAAAACATGTTAATAAAAAGAAAAAGTTAAGCTATCAAGATTCATTAATTACCAAATGAGCAATATTCCTATGGTATTCATTTAGGCAAAGCAAGTTGCTTTATACCTTTTCGTATGGATGTTTTGGCTATGTGTAAGCACAGCCTGCCCCTTTAGTATGCTTTGATCCCAGTTTACCATTACATGCCTTGGAATAACAATAATATATTATATGTTGAATAATGAGCCTAGGCCAACAGAGACTTCATTGTACCTTGAGGGCAAGGAAAGAGCTTCTCTAGCCCCTAAGGCAAATTAGAACCATAGGCAAATTTAATTTATTCATTAAATGGACATGCCAAATACAGTAGAAAAGAGATTCATTTACTTGATAATTGAGGCCTTAAACTCAAGTATTTCAGTAACTATTCAGATAATTTAAGCAACTATTGTTTTTTGGTCTTCTATCCTTGAATTACCTTGATAATTGCTTCTTTTTTCCCTTGATTTCATATGGAGAATAGAAAAATCCCTCACATTCTTCCAAGTATTTTTTTTCCTATTGCCATTTTGCTCAAAAAGTTCTTTTCCTTATAAGTGAGAGTTCAATAAATAATATTTAGAAGCATGATGTTGTAAGAGGTTTGTATATCTTGTGCACATATGTGTAGATGTTTTACATATATAGTATTGCATATATGTACACACAAGAATATGTGAAAACTTACACATATATACATATGTTTTTGCCATTGGAGATTATTTTATCTCTAGTGGATTTGACAATTTTACTGATGTCCCTATTCAGGATATCATTAGGTAGTCCTATAATCAGCACTTAATGCATTACACTGTGCACTTTATATACTCATTTGGTTGTAGGGGGAGCAGAGATGTTACTCACAAAGGAGATTGTTGAGAAGGTGAGGACACTGCTGAAGCAAGAGAACTAAATATTAGGAGATTATCAAGTCTCCTAACAAGCCTCCCCAGGGAACCTATTGGTAGATTTGACTATGTTAATTAACCTGAAATAGTTTGTGTGAGTGTGTTAGGGACTCTACGTGTCATTTTTCCAGCCATTTGAAACTATTCCCATTTTTTTCCCCAAAAGGGTCATGTTTTCTCTTAGGCTTCCATTGCCCACATATGGCATCTCTTCCTGGAAGCCTCTGTCTCCCTTCCTCTTTCCCCTTGGATTGCTCATCTATACCTATTCATGCTTTATTTTTTATTTATTTATTTTTTTAAGATTTTATTTATTTATTTGTCAGAGAGAGAGGGAGAGAGCAAATGAGCACAGGCAGACAGAGTGGCAGGCAGAGGCAGAGGGAGAAGCAGGCTCCCTGCCGAGCAAGGAGCCCAATGTGGGACTCGATCCCAGGATGCTGGGATCATGACCTGAGCCGAAGGCAGAGGCTTAATCAACTGAGCCACCCAGGCATCCCCCTATTCATGCTTTAAAGCTTTTATATATTTTCATGTTTTTTGGTGTCATATGATAGCTCTACTTACAAATTCTTGTTGCTGTCACCTATACTAAAGTTTTAGCCCCACAGTGTCATCTCTCTCCTTCTGTCACCATTTTTTGGAGTTTTGTACATTTGTAAAGACCCGATGGATATCAGAGATCCTTATTTTTCTGTCCTCCTCACTTACATTGATAGTCCTTATCCTCATTCTCTACTACCCATTCCAGAGATGGTGATCTGGACTGCCATTATGTGATAGAACCTTATACATTAACGGAGTTGTATCTCTGCAGTGTCCAGCACCATAATCATTAGCTACATGTAGTTATTGTGCACTTGAGCCAGGGCTAGTTGAACTGAGGGGCTGTATTTCTAACTTTGTTTGCTTTTAATTAATTAACATTCAAATTAAAGTAGCTACAGTGGCTAATGGCTATCGTATTGGCAAGTGGTGCTGCGGAACTTGCATTCACCCTTAAATGCACAAGATGCCAAATCACTAGGTAAAACATCCTGATCTTGGCCCATCATACCCAGTCCCCATTATAATATTTTTACTTAAACATTTGTTCACACTTACCAAAAACTCTAGCTCTTTACCTTTGTCTGTTTCATAGAGTTAATCCCTCTTTCCCTGCCTTACATTTTGTCATATGTTATTATAATCACTCTCTTGCCCCATTTTCTTTCTGTCATACTCCACTGGCAAAGCTACAATCTTTAACACGATTTATTGCAAATTTCACATGAGAAGAGGATGGATTACTTGGCCTGGGAAAGAGAAAACACAGATCTATTGAACTGTCTCTCTTTAAATTTAAGATCATATATTCCTCTGCACAGTCAAACAAGTAAATGAACCTTACAATACCTTTCTGATCATTCATGCTCCCGCTCTTCAAAATGACCCTCTTACACCATGAATTTCCTCAGATACCAACATCCTCTCTTCCACCCTCGATGGCACAATGATATTGCCTAATATTTCAAGTCATCAGAAAATATTACTTCATTATCATACTACAAAATTTATTTCCTACCTACATTTTGCTGAATATCCTTTCTCTTCTTCAACCCTACTTGATGAGTTCTAAACTTAGAGATTTTGCCCTCATCATCCTCTCTTTTCTACAAATTGTCCTGTGTTTGGCTCTTTCCTATCATCCTAGGTTTAAGTTCAAAGAACATCTCCTTGATGAGGTCTGCCTTGCCTAGATTACATATCATGTTATTACTGACCTTTTCCTCTTTCTTGCCATATTCAAGCCCTCACCTTCGAAACTTATTACTGCATTGTTCACTTCCATCTATCCTGCCATTTCTCTTGCCCAATTATCATTTCTGTCCTGGACTTTTGGAATAACCAAAATACTAGTCCCTCTGGTTTATAATTGTTCTCCTCCAATCTATTCTCCACATTATTTCTGAATCATCTTTTTAAAAATGGACACCTGGGGGCATCTGGGTGGCCCAGTTGGTTAAGCCACTGCCTTTGGCTCAGGTCATGATCCTGGAGTCCTGGGGACAGAGTCCTGCATCGGGCTCCCACCTTCACAGGGAGTCTGCTTCTCCCTCTGATCTTCTTCCCTCTCATGCTCTCTCTCTCAAATAAATGAATGATATCTTTAAAAAAAATTGGACACCTGATTATTTATATTATTCTACTTCTTTAAATATTTCTTATGACTCCTTGAGTAGAAACCTATTATTTAACTGTTTACATGAGCTGCAACCTACATACCTCTTCAAAATTGACTCAAGCCACCACTCTCCTAAACCACTATTTCTTTTTTTAACTCCAGCCTTGGTAGTTTCCCTTGTGTTGCCTATATTTTCCACATGTTGAGTCATCTGCTTGGAGGCCATCTCTATTTCAGATCTTTTATATTACCACCTCTTACTCATCTTTCAGATCTCAAGATCACAAGTCACTTCAAGAAGAAAGCCTTTCCTGATCCAAACTCACCTGTGTCCTCACATACCTATATACTTTTTTTAAAATTGAGGTAACACTGCTTTATAACATATTAATTTCAGGGACATAACAGAATGATTCAGTATTTGTGCACACTGAGGGATGATCAACACAATAAGACTGGTTGCCATCTGTGACCATACAAAGTTACAAAAACTTTTTTCTTATCATGCAAACTTGTAAGATATACTATCTTAGCAACTTTCACATATACAATATGTTATTGACTACAGTCACCATGCTGCACATTATATCTCCATGACTTATTTTATGATTTAAAGTTTCTACCTCTTGATCTCCTTCATTCATTTTGCCCACCCACCAAAAACCTTTCTTCTCTAGCAAACACCAGCCTGCTCTCTGTATCTATTTGTTTTATTTCCTCACTTTTTTTTAGATTACATATATAAGTGAAATAACACAGTATCTGTCTTTCTTTCTCTGACTTATTTTACTTAATAAAATACCCTCAAGTTCCATCCATGTTTTCACAAATGGCAAGATTTCATTCTTTTTTATGGCTGACCAATATTCCATTATGTATCACATCTTTATCATTCATCCATTGATGGAAATTATGTTGTTTCCATATATTTAGTATCATAAATAATGCTACAATGAACATAGGGTATATCTTTCATTTTGTTTTCAAATTTTTGGGGATAAATGTATTTAGAGGTAGAATTGTTGGACCGTATAGTAACTCTAGTTTTAAATTTTGAGGAACTTCCATACTGTTTTCCATAGTGGCTGCATTAATTTACATTACTACCAATGGTTCACAAAGTGCTCCCTTTACCTAATTCTTTGCTAATAACCATTCTAACAAGTGTGAAATGATATCCCACTGGGGGTTTTGATTTGCATTTTCCTGGTTATTAGTGATGTTGAGCTTCTGTTCAATGTGTCTGTTGGTCATATGTATGTCTTCTTTGGAAAAAAAAAAGTCTATTTAGATCCTCTGTCCATTTTTAATTGGATTGTTTGGAGGTTTTATTGTTGAGTTGCTTGAGTTCTTTACATATTTTGGGTATTAACTCCTGTAAGATATATGATTTGCAAAAATTTTCTCCTGTTCAGTGGGTTGCCTTTTCATGTTGTTGATGGTTTCCTTAGCTATGAAGAAACTTTTTAGTTTGTTATAGTCCCATTTATTGATTTTTATTTTTGTTGTCCTTTCCTTTAGAGTCAAATCCAAAAAATCACTGCCAAGACTGATGTCAAGGAGCTTACCACCTATTTCTTCTAGGATTCTTATGGATACAGGTTGTACATTTAATTCTTTAATCCACTTTGAGTTAATTTTTGTGCATAGTGTAAAATAGTCTAGTTTCATTCTTTTGCATGTTACTGTCCAGGTTTCCCAAAACCATTTATTAAAGATTGTCCTCTTCCCATTGTATATTCTTGTGTCCTTTGCATACATTTATTGACCATATAAATGTGGATTTTTTTTCTGGGCTCTCTATTCTGTTCCACTAATTTATGTGTCTGCTCTTAACTAATATGATTCCATTTTGATTACTATAGCTTTGTAATGCAGTTTGAAATCAGGGGTAATGTTTCCAACTTTGTTTTTTTGTTTTTTTGTTTGTTTTTTTCCAAGATTGCTTTGCTTATTTGGGATCTTTGTGATTCCATATAAATTTTAAGATTCTTTGTTCCAGTTTGTAAAAAATAACATTGGAATATTCTCTTCTACAGGATTGCATTGAATCTATAGATTGCTCTGGTTAATATGGACATTTTGACAATATTAATTCTTCTAATCCTTGAGCACAGTACATCTTTTCACATATTCATGTCTTCTTCAATTACTTTCATCAGTGTCTTCTGGTTTTCAGTGTACACATTTTTTACCTCTTTGGTTAAATTTATCCCTAGGTATTTTATTCTTTTTGATGAAATTATAAATGGATTGTTTTCCTTATAATAGTTCATTGTGAGTGTATAAAAATACAACAGATCTTAATATGTTGATTTTGTACCTTGCTGTTTCACTAAATTCATTTATTAGTTCTATCGCTTTTTTTGTGGAGTATTTAAAGATTTTAATATATAAAATCATGTCTACAAATAGTGACAGCTTTGCTTTTTTCTTTCCAATTTAGATGTATTTTTTTTCTTGATTAATTATTCTGGTTAGGATTTACAATACTATGTTTAAAAAAAGTGAAAAGAGTGGGTATCCTTGTTTTGTTCTTGATCTTAAAGGAAAAGCTGTCAGCTTTTCACCACTGAGTATAACATTTAGATATGGGTTTGTCAAATATGGTCTTTATTATATTGAGGTATGTTTCCTCTATACTTACTTTGCTGAGAGTTTTATCGTAAATGAATGTTGAATATTGTCAATGTTTTCCTGCATTTATTGAGATGATTGTATGACTTTTATCTTTCATTTTGTCAGTGTGGTGTATCATGTTGATTAGTTTGTGGTTTTTGAAGCATCCTTATATACCCGAAACAAATCTCATTTGATCATGTTGTATGATCTTTTTAATTTTTTTTTTTTTTAAATTCAGGTTGCTAAATTTTTTTGAGGGTTTTTGCATCTGTGTTTACCAGGGATATTGCCCTGTAATATTCTTTTTCTGAGGCATTCTTGGCTGGTTTTTGTATCAGAGTAGTGCTGGCCTTGGAAAATTAGTTTGGAAATGATCCCAGATGTTCAATTTTTTGAAAATGTTTGAAAAGGATAGATATTAAATCTGGAATGTTTGGTAGACTTCACCCAGTGAGGCAATCTGGTCCTGGACTTTTGTTTGTTGGGAGGTTGTTGATTACTGATTCAATCTCCTTACCAGTAAATTGGTCTAATCAAAATTTCTATTAACTTCTTGACTCAATCTTGGAAGATTGTGTTTCTAGGAATTTATCCATTTCTTCTATGTTGTCCAATTTGTTGGCTTATATTTGTTCATAGTAGTCTTTTATGATTCTTTGTATTTCTTTGGTATCAGATGTAACTTTTGTTTCATTTCTGATTCCATTTATTTGAGCCTTCTTTCTTTTTTCTTAGTAAGTCTAGCTAACGGTTTGCTAATTTTATCTTCTCAAAGGACCAATGCTTTCACTGAATTTTTATATTGTCTTTTTAGTCTTTATTTCATATTTTCTCTTCTGATCTTTATTATTTCCTTCCTTCTATTAATTTGTTTTCGTTTGTTCTTTTATTTCTGGTTCCTTTAGGTGTAGATTTAATTGTTTATGTGAGATTTTCTTATTTCCTGAGGTAGACCCTGTATTGCTATGAACTTCCCTCTCAAAACTGCTTTTGCTGCATTCCATAGATTTTGATATGCTGTATTTCTATTTTCATTTGTTTTGGATTTTATATATTTTTTAAAATTTTTCTTTTGATTTCTTTGTTAACCCATTGGTTGTTCAGTGGCATGTTGTTTAATCTTCACATATTTGTGAATTTTTTTAGTCTTCTATAGTTGATTCTACTTCTATACTTTGTGGTCACAAAAGGTGCTTGATAGGATTTCAGTTTTCTTAAATTTATTTAAACTTGTTTTATGACATAAAATGTGATTTATTCTGAAGATTTTCTCATGTGCACTTGAGAAAAGTCTGTATTCTGCTGCTTTGGGATGGAATGTTCTATACGTATTTACTAAGTCTATCTGGTCCAATGTGTTGTTTAAGGCTGATATTCCTTACTGATTTTTCTGTCTTGATGGCCTATTCATTGATGTAAGTGGGGTTTCTAGATCCTCCTAACTACTTGTCTTTATGACAGTAGACTACCCAGAATGATTATGGTAAACTAAATGCGACAGACTACAATGATAAATTTTTCTATGTGCTAGACTTCTATTTATTTTTTATGAACTATGTCCTTATAATTCTAAGAAGATATGTATCCTTTTATTATACTCTCAAAATTACTATATGTGTTAGGCAATCTAACCATCATTATTTTCTATTCATAATTAAGAAAATACAATCCAAAATGCTAAGCACTAAGCGATAGAAATGGTACTTAAAACTATGTTCTGACACTAACCTCATGTTGTTTCTTAGGGTAGGACAGCCATGTCTGTTAGCACAATGATAACTGATATTTAAGATTGTTTTTTTGCCAGACCTCAAGGTAACAGATAAAAGTAGCATGTTTGAAATTTATAGTATTATATTGCTTAAAGATTTTTTTTATTTTAGTTAAATGTCCTGATTTTCACTTATTTTGACCCTATATTATGTTCTGATGGTTGTTCACACCTTTTTAGTAGAAAGGGTAGAAATACTTCTGTTTAGGATTCCAGCTTCAAACTGTTGCAAGAACAAATTATTCTATGCTTACAAAGTATAGTAGGATGATAAACATTTTTCAAAGGTAAAAACATACATTTTATATTCAATGAGGTATTGTTTTCTTAGAAAATTATGAGAAACAAGGATTTTAAAACAATTTTGCCACATATAACTCATGAATAAATTCTTTCTTCATTGTAGAAAGCACCATCTTCGCCCCATTATTAGATGAAATAAACCCAAGGACAAAGGAAATCAAGAGGTAATCTTTTTGGCAATCTTGTCATGCAGTTTCTGCAAAACATTCCCTGCAGTGCAGGATTGTTCAAAGCTTCACATGCTGAGTTTTACTTGCTGTGTGAAAAAACTAGCTGCCTCTTGCTGAGAAAGATTTTCCGAAAAAGGAAAAGGAACTGGGTGACTTGCTATATCTGTTTGGCCCAAGGTCTTGACAAGCCACAGTCCATGTCTCAGTGATCAGCTGTGATTCATTTTGCATCATGTGCCCTGATTGGTTGAAAGTACTTAGACTTGAGAAAGAAACTTCTTATTTAATGTTGCCCTCTTTTTTCCAAAGAACATCATTTCCTATATCAACTTCTTTTATTATACATTATTTTCCCCTCTAGCTCTATGTTTCCTTAATCCTAATGGTTTTGCTGTTAAAAAAAAAAGTACATTATAAATAATATAAATACATGACTCACATGATATTTAAAAAACAGATAAAATGCAAATACTGAAGATTGTACAGAAAGTTTCATCCGACAAGATCTCTAAACTCACTGAGATTGTATCAAAAATCAAAACTTCACATGTTTTTTGGAGGAGATACATGGGATTAGAAAGTGACCCTTTTCCACTTGTTGCTCCCTTTAAGAACTACAGGTGTAGACTGACTTAGAAAGTTCTTTAGAAGATACTGCCAGAATGAAGACAGAAATTTTGCTGTGTATGAGATTTTATCTAGTGTATTATAGCAGGTTGTCTCTTGGTCAATTGTCATGCATTCATATTCTTGAAATTGTATTAATGTATTCATTAACTGATTAGGCATAACAATGCAAATAGTCAAGGAAGATATGCATAAAAAGATCATAGTTGTTATAGTTGCTTGAATATATGGCTGCGATTTTAATAGTATGTCATCTGGCCAAAAACATTTCACAAAAATATGAAGTTGAAAATGAGTAAAATTATTTTAAGCTATTATTTGCAAAGGATTTCTACTCTCAAAGTATTATTAAGATTTATAAAATTTAGAATCCTAAAGTCCCTCTTAAAAATCACCTCTGTTTTTCAATGAGACAGAGCTCAGAGTGGCCAAAATTTCTCAAAAACTGTTAGCATGGATGGAACATTGACTAATTCCTGGCTAGCAGCTTCTATTGGATGACATGCTATATCATGTTTTATTTAGTTTCCATATTTAGTATGTGAAAAAAATCTCAAAATATTATAAAATAAAGTACAAAGTATGAAAGGTAACGCAATAAAGAAAATGAAAATAGCTCTTAAACAACTTTTTGGATTTGTTTTGCCGTTGAAATTATTATCGCAAAGATAGGTAGTATGAGCTATTTTTTTTAATCCATAAAGTAAAGGGTTCCTTGGATAATAAGAAATTATCATCTTGACCTATTCATTTCTTCAAATTTGATCTCAAAACATTTATTAATATTATAAATTGATACAAATGTGAAGAAGAGCATTATATGGAATATTTGGTAGGTGTAGCTATATTTAACAACATTTTAAGAATAGCAGGTGCTTAATAAATGTTTGTAAAATAAGTTTTGTGGAATTTCAGATATACTCTAGCTTCTAGAAACTTTCCTCAAATATTAGCACCTCATATAACCATGACACATTACTCAAAACAAAGAAATTAATGTTGATGAATTACTATTAACTGCAGGTTTCAAGAATTTTTCCATGAACATCATTTTTCTGTTCTAGAATCAAGTCCAGGGTTTTGTATTGCATTTAGTAATCACATCTTCTCAGTCTCGTCTTGTCTGGGACACTTCCTTTGTCTTTATTTTTAGTGATCTTATCAGTTTTGAGGAGTTGTAGTCCAATGTGACATAGAGTGTCCTTCAATTTTGATTTTTTCTGATGGGTTTCTTATACTTAGACTGAGATTAGGAGTTTTGAGGAAGAATGCCACAGAGGTGAAATGGCTTTCTCATTACATCATTTTACAGATTAAATGATACCAACAACATATCCCTGGTGATATTAACTTTAACTTTGATGAAGTTAATGTCTGCCATGATCTCTAGAGTAATGTAGTTTTCTCTTCTCTTACTTAATTATTGGGAAGTGAGCCATCCTCTCAGCCTACACTCAAGTAAAAGAGAATCAAGCTCTATCTTCTGGGAAAAAGAAGTCCACACAGATTATTCGGAACTCTTCTATAGGATGATTTGTTCCCATTTCATTTTGTCTATTGAGATGCTAACAATTGCATCGTTATGTACAGTTTAAATGTCTTTTCATAATTCTAATTCTCTAGTTTTAAACCTAGCTGGCTCACCTACAGTTCTCTCTTTGAGAAGTGCATGTTTGAGAATAAAGGGAAGCTTTTATATTGCTTTTAGAATTTGTTTTTCTATGAGGTCTATTAGCATCCGCATACCAGTACAACCCCTTTATTTCCTCAGGAATAAATCACATAGGAAGAAGTTTGATGTCTCTTGGTGGAGCTGGAAAATGATCAATTTTAAGCTTAATAATCTGGATAAGGCATATCAGTAGATTTTATTAAAGATATGCATATACTAAGATACAGAGATATGACAGCCAAAAATAATCTTAAGCATTTTGAGAGGTAACCAAACACAACTGTTTCTTTCTACATGCAGGCAGATGGATATAATGAACTGAAATTATAACTATATTCCACAATCAGGGAACATATTTTCTCAAAGCCTCAGTTTCAAGGGATTTGAGTTTATGCTTTTGGAAGGACTAAATAGCCTGCTCATCGTGACCTCAATGGGCAACAAGAGACATATAGAGACAATAGATCTAGTACACATATTGGACTATGACCATTAAGTGCCTTATAAGTGAGTAACAAAACTTTAAAATCAATACAGATTTTTATGGGAAGCCAATGAAGAGATTTTCAAATAAAGGGTAATATGTTCAAACCGATGAATTCCTGTAAGGATGTGGCTCGTTGTATTCAACAGAGAATATGTTTTAGAAAGAGCATGGCTCTGCTAACTCACACATAGAAAGTCTGAGTGATCTCAACTTTATGAAATATATTGCTAATACCACATAGAATACATTATATCATAAGAAAACCTTCTCATGATGAGAAAATGGATTGGAAGATATTTTGCAAATGGTAAAACCCTCACAATTGTTAGTAATAATTATTAGAGTTCTTACATAATAATTCTCAATTTATTGCTTAGAAAAGGTGTCTGTTTAATGACAATTTGGACTTAATCACAGTGACAGCATCAAACTATGATTTCATCTGTGATTAAATTAAATTAGCTTTGAGAGATTTCACACTTTTTTCCTCCCACTTCATCAAGTTTTGTGTAGATGAGGCTAACATTTTCCAACAATGCAATCATTCTTGCCTCAACTAATTTTTACCCGTGTCATATAGAGTTAGGCAAGGTACATGGCAGTTCACCTGGTGACTTGTGTTTGTTTTCAATCGTGGGTGACATATGGATACCAAAGCTGGGGGTTCTTGCACTGAAAGTTCCTCTTCACTCACTGAAATGTGCAAGATTGCAACCTGAAATGGAAAAGCAAATGTGACCCAAAACTGACATGAAATCGATTCCAGCTAGTGTTGATTCTATGTACAAAATTGTTGAGCCATCTACTGTCCCCCATCCACACTGCTACTCTGATTTAAATGCTGTAGCAACCCTTGCTTCCTTGTTTCCACCTACTCCCACTAGGTCTTTTCTTCTGAGCATGGCTTCTATACTCCCTTCTCTGGTTCTCTGCCAGATTCTTTCTAAAATCTAATCTGGTCACATCATCCTTCATCTTAAAACCTTCTAATAGTTTCCTATATTTCTCACAATAAAATCAAAATTGACTAGCATAGCCCATGAGGTCCTTTAGAATTTGGGTCTTGCTCACTTCTCCATGCTCCCCTGGTAAGCCTGTATGCACTTGGCATAAGGAGCTGCTCCCACATTTTGGTTTCCGGACTCCATTTCCTTAATCCTCTGTCTTACTGTCCTTTGTTCATGCTGCTCCTTCAATCTGGAACATTCTTACCCAGTCTTTTGAGGAGGTTTTCCTATACTTTTTGAATGCCTTTTATGTGTCCTACAGACACTGCGTATATTTCATTATTGCACCTTTTGTAGTTTTTTATATCTGTCCTATTGTCTCTTCTCTGCCAGTTGGAAAACTCCTTGTCAGTGACTTTACATTGTTAATCATATTCCCAGTATGTGAACAGTGACCCATATGTAGTAGATATTTATTGAATATTTGTTAAATGCACACAGAAGCTACATAAGTATATTCCCAATTAAATAATTTATTTCTGTTATATAGAAGTACATTGGAAAGAGAACATTCCTAACTATTTCATGGTATATAAATTACTTCAATTTAATAACATATTAAGTTTTATAGAATAAAATATTTTAAAAACTATGTATTAGATTCCATAAAAATTTATATCAATGCCTCCTCAATTTCTTTATAAAATTTCACAACTTTGTTTTTTTGAAATAATTCTTCAAATTTACAATTTCATGATCTTTTCTATTAAAAACATTCCAATTTGAAGTTTCTTACATATAGATCATTCAAAGTGCATAAAACTAAAAGTAGCATGTCCACTTGAAGCACAGCACACTTTTTAAAATCAACTCATAGATAAAATTTAAGCCATTCATTAAAAAGGGCAAATTCAGTAGTGGTATTGGTTTGAGATGAAATGAGACACAAACCACAGCTGGTCTGAACATTGCTCCTAGGCAGTGAAGCAGAAGGGGTCCTGTTGAAGGGAAATAGTCATTGGACAATCACTGTGGGATTGTTGGAAAACTTTATTTTGTGCAAAATGAAATTACAATAATTGAGGACACTTGGAATGCAGGAACTAAATCAGTAAATGATATATTTTTTTAAAGATTTTATTTATTTATTTGACAGGCAGAGATCTCAAGTAGGCAGAGAGGCAGGCAGAGAGAGGGGGGGAAGCAGGCTCCCTGCTGAGCAGAGAGCCCGATGTGGGGCTCAATTCCAGGACCCTGGGATCATGACCAGAGCTGATGGCAGAGACTTTAACGGCTGAGCAACCCAGGCGCCCCAGTAAATGGTATTTTAAATCAAATCTTTACTTTGAAGAGTTCTTCAAGGTTCAGGGATGCTATTCCCACCTGGGAGTCATTACAGTGGTTCACGTCCCACCAAATAGTCCTGGACAGTAACTTCAAGTAGAAATTCTGGCTGTCAATAGCACTGCATCTAAATAATGATAGTGTAACGACTAGTAACACCAAAGAAGTGTGGAGAATAGGACAGGTACTTTAAAAATATTTCTTACTTAACTATTATCTTGACTATTAACTATTATCTTACTTAACATCAAAGAGATGTTGGATGTCATCATCTTTTATGTAAATATATAAATACAAAGATAAAAATCACACATTCAAGGTAATATAGCTAAAAAAAGTGACAGGGCAAGAATTCAAAATTGTGTCTCTGGTTCCATTGCCCCAGATCTTAATCAAGGAAAATAACACATTGCAGCATCTAGGGGGTGGAGGAAAAAAAAAATGTCACAGATTATCTTTATTTTGAAATAATGCTGTACTCTTTACTAATTTGGTTTTGTATATAGTGATTTCTTTCAAAACAAAGCAACCTATTTCACTTCCAAATAGGGGCATAGGTTTGGGGAGTTTCATTTTCAATTTAAGTAATATTTTGTTCTGATGAGACCTCTGGAGGTGTTTTTGACATGTAAAAATGATGGGCAGATAAAGTGATTAAAGCTGTCAATGGCATTCAAATTGTAAGAATGTAGCCATTTTGTTACCTTTTTTGTAAAAGTTGTATAGACCTATGCTGTCGAGTACTTCTGTTTAGAAACGTGTGCGTGTGCGTGCACGCGCGGGTGGTGAGTGTTTTAAGGCATTGTGATTGACAAAAATTATTGCAGGCATATGAATAACCCAAATTAGAACTTACAAGCCAAATGAAGCAGCAAATATGCTAAGGTAAATGGAGGTTCTCGTAAATACTCTCTGTTGACAACCCTAGGGTCCCTCTGTGGATTCACATTTTCTAATTGTATCATCTTGGTTTCTGTGAAAAATAATACACATCATCTAGAGCTCTTGTTAGGCTTTGATGCAATATAAGCACATTTCTCTTATTTTTAGCAATTTTCTTTTATTTTTTTTTGAATTATGTAAGGTCTATTAACTTCAAAAGTTATTTTCACAGACTATTCAAGAAAGTGGGAAGCTGCCACAGTATCAAGCTAGGTTTTTCTGTATAGCACAAAGAATAAGTATGAAAAAATATTTCTAGTCTTGTGAAAACCAAAACAAATTATTATAATACAATGTTTCTGATCTTGTGGAAAGAGCAAAATCATTTTTGAAGTTGAATGGTGTTGCTACATTTTAAGGGAGGCAGAGCCTTCAATGTATAAAATTATGTATCATTATGTTGTCAGGAGCCTGTATTTTACATAGTAGTTAAGCTGAATAAATAATCACGTAAAAGGATAAGCTAGGTGCAGGTGAAAAAATACTCAATAAACTGACCATCTGAAAATTCCCTGCAATGAAGCACGAGAGAAAAACAGAAAAACATGAGAGCTGAGGAGACAGGATAGATAGGAAGTCATATATATATACACATGCATATATGTGCGTATGTGTATATATGTATATATACTATATATAATCTATATATAATCTCTCTATCGTCTATCTTATTTATAAACATATGTATTCCAGAATATACATATTCTTATTATATATATATGTGTATATATATATATATATATATATATATACGTATGTATTCCAAGAAGAAATGAATACAAATAGGAAAAAAATCACGCTTTATGATAATGTATTAACTGAGAATTTTCTAGACCTAATAAAGGAATGATTTTATAGCCCTGGTAAAAACAACAAACCTCAAGTATGATAAATTACAAGGAGTTTACTCTGGGGAGCGTTGTGACAATACTTAAAAATACTCAAAGAAAAAGTTTTAAGAAATGAAGCACATGAACATAGGGGGTGAAAGAGAGAAAGAGGCAAATCATGAAATAGACTCTTAACTGTAGAGAACAAACTGAAGGTTGCTGGAGGTGCCGGATGGGGGTAGCCTAACTGGGTGATGGCTTTTGAGGAGGGCACTTGCTGTGATGAGCACTAGGTATTGTATGTAAGTCATGATCACTAAATTCTACACCTGAAACTAATATTATACTGTGTGTTAGCTAACTGGAATTTAAATAAAAATTAGAAACAAAACAAAAAACAACAAAGATAGAAAAAAGAAATATTCCTTACAATAAGATTACAGTTAAATAAATCCAAGATATCTCAATAGCAAAAATAAAAAAAAAGATAATGAGTTAAAAGGGTACTATTTGTAAGTGAAAAGTAAGTTTAAACTAGAATTGTTTAAAAATAAAATTTAAGTCAGTAGGTGAAATGCATTTTAATACCAACAAAAGTTGAGTATTACCAAAGACAGATCATCACTTAAAATTTTATAGAATGCAGTTTAGGAAGAATGAATCTGACCTCAGGGAAGGACAATAACAAACAAAACAAACAAATAAAACAGACAGGATTGATGTGAAAAAAATTAAGTATGCATGATATAAACAAAAATTGACTTTATAAAAGTAAATGAATGAAAAAGCTCATCTTATTCTTTTTTTTAAGATTTCATGTATTTATTTGCCAAAGAAAGAGAGAGAGGGCACAAGCAGTGAGAGGGGCAGGCAGAGGGAGAAGCAAGCCCTCCATTGTTCAAGGAACCCAATGTGGGACTTGATCCTAGGACCTTGGGATCATGATCTGAGCCAAAAGCAGATGTTTAACTGCTTATCTTATTCTTGAAAGGAAGAAAAGAAAAAAAGAAAAAAAAATAAAGATCAAAGCATAGCATCATAACTCATATTACTGAGTCATTAATTAATTAATTAATTATTTTATTTAAGCTTTTTTATTTAAACATATAATGTAACCCCACTACCCTCTCCCAACCCCTTTCCCCCCCAGCCCCCCTCAGTTTGTTTTATGACATTTAGAGTCTCTTTTGGTTTGTCTCCCTCCCGATCCCATCTTGTTTCATTTTTTCTTTTCCTACCACCTTAACCCCCACCCCCATTGCATCTCCGCTTCCTCATATCAGGGAGATCATGTGATAGTTGTCTTTCTCCAGTTGACTTATTTCGCTAAGCATAATATGCTCTAGTTCCATCTATGTTGTCGCAAATGGTAAGTTTTCATTTCTTTTGATGGCTGCATAGTATTCCATTGTATATATATACCACCTCTTCTTTATCCATTCATCTGTTGATGGACATCTAGATTCTTTCCATAACTTGGCTATTGTGGACATTGCTGCTATAAACATTCGGGTACACATGCCCCTTTGGATCACTACGTTTATATCTTTAGGGTAAATACCCAGTAGTGCAATTGCTGGATCATAAGGTAGCTCTATTTTCAATTTTTTGAGGAACCTCCGTGCTGTTTTCCAGAGTGGTTGCACCAGCTTGCATTCCCACCAACAGTGTAGGAGGGTTCCCCTTTCTCCACATCCTCGCCAGCATCTGTCATTTCCTGACTTGTTCATTTTAGCCATTCTGACTGGTGTGAGGTGGTATCTCATTGTGGTTTTGCTTTGTATTTCCCTGAGGCCCAGTGATGTGGAGCAGTTTTTCATGTGTCTGTTGGACATCTGGATGTCTTCTTTGCAGAAATGTCTGTTCATGTCCTCTGCCCATTTCTTGATTGGATTATCTGTTCTTTGGGTGTTGAGTTTGCTAAGCTCTTTATAGATTTTGGATACTATTCCTTTATCTGATATGTCATTTGCAAATATCTTCTCCCATTCTGTCCGTTGTCTTTTGGTTTTGTTGACTGTTTCCTTTGCTGTGCAAAAGCTTTTGATCTTGATGAAGTCCCAATAGTTCATTTTTTCCGTTGCTTCCCTTGCCTTTGGCATTGTTCCTAGGAAGAAGTTGCTGCGGCTGAGGTCGAAGAGGTTGCTGCCTGTGTTCTCCTCAAGGATTTTGATGGATTCCTTTCTCACGTTGAGGTCCTTCATCCATTTTAACCCATTGAGCCACCCAGGCGCCCAATCCTTCATCCATTTTGAGTCTATTTTTGTGTGTGGTGTAAGGAAATGGTCCAACTTCATTTTTCTGCATGCAGCTGTCCAATTTTCCCAACACCATTTGTTGAAGAGACTGTCTTTTTTCCATTGGATATTCTTTCCTGCTTTGTCGAAGATTAGTTGACCATATAGTTGAGGGTCTATTTCTGGGCTCTCCATTCTGTTCCATTGATCTATGTGTCTGTTTTTGTGTCAGTACCATACTGTCTTGATGATGACAGCTTTGTAATAGAGCTTGAAGTCTGGAATTGTGATGCCACCAACTTTGGCTTTCTTTTTCAATATTCCTTTGGCTATTCAAGGTCTTATCTGGTTCCATATAGATTTTAGGATAATTTGTTCCATTTCTTTGAAAAAATTGGATGGGATTTTGATAGGCATTGCATTAAATGTGTAGATAGCTTTAGGTAGCATAGACATTTTCACCATATTTATTCTTCCAATCCATGAGCATGGAACATTTTTCCATTTCTTTATGTCTTCCTCAATTTCTTTCATGAGTACTTTATAGTCCTCTGAGTATAGATTCTTTGCCTCTTTCATTAGGTTTATTCCTAGGTATCTTATGGTTTTGGGTGTAATTGTAAATGGGATTGACTCCTTAATTTCTCTTTCTTCTGTCTTGTTGTTGGTGTAAAGAAATGCAACAGATTTCTGTGCATTGATTTTATATCCTGACACTTTACTGAATTCCTGTACAAGCTCTAGCAGTTTTGGCGTGGAGCATTTTGGGTTTTCCACATATAGTATCATATCATCTGCAAAGAGCGATAGTTTGACTTCTTCTTTGCCGATTTGGATGCCTTTAATTTCTTTTTCTTGTCTGATTGCTGAGGCCAGGACTTCTAGTACTATGTTGAATAGTAGTGGTGATAACGGACATCCCTGCCGTATTCCTGACCTTAACGGAAAAGCTCTGTTTTTCTCCATTGAGAATGATACTTGCCGTGGGTTTTTCATAGATGGCTTTGATAATATTGAGGTATGTGCCTTCTATCCCTACACTTTGAAGAGTTTTGGTTAGGAAGGGATGTTGCACTTTGTCAAATGCTTTTTCGGCATATATGGAGAGTATCATATGTTTCTTATTCTTTCTTTTGTTAATGTATTGTATCACATTGATTGATTTGCAGATGTTGAACCAACCCTGCTGCCCTGGAATAAATCCCACTTGGTCGTGGTGAATAATCCTTTTAATGTAGTGTTGGGTCCTATTGGCTAGTATTTTGGTGAGAATTTTCACATCTGTGTTCATCAAGGATATTGGTCTGTAATTCTCTTTTTTGATGGGATCCTTGTCTGGTTTGGGGATCAAGGTGATGCTGGCCTCATAAAATGAGTTTGGAAGTTTTCCCTCCATTTCTATTTTTTGGAACAGTTTCGGGAGAATAGGAATTAATTCTTCTTGAAATGTTTGGTAGAATTCCCCTGGGAAGCCATCTGGCCCTGGGCTTTTGTTTATTTGGAGATTTTTGATGACTGTTTCAATCTCCTTACTGGTGATGGGCCTATTCAGGTTTTCTATTTCTTCCTGGTTAAGTTTTGGCAGTCTATATATCTCTAGGAAAGCATCCATTTCTTCCAGATTGTCAAATTTGTTGGCATAGAGTTGCTCATAATATGTTCTTATGATTGTTTGCATTTCTTTGGTGTTGGTTGTGATCTCTCCTCTTTCATTCATGATTTTATTTATTTGGGTCCTTTCTCTTTTCTTTTGGATAAGTCTGGCCAGGGGTTTATCAATCTTATTAATTCTTTCAAAGAACCAGCTCCTAGTTTCATTGATTTGTTCTATTGTTTTTTTGGTTTCTATTTCATTGATTTCTGCTTTGATCTTTATTATTTCTCTTCTCCTGCTGGGTTTAGGCTTTCTTTGTTG